>CM033352.1:21462525-21727169 GCA_019395295.1 Osmanthus fragrans
GCCGTACTGAAATTTTGAGAGTTACACGCTTTAATTATAATTTCTAATGAACGTAGATTACGACTAGTTATTTCACCAACAAGATATCATATAATGAAATCTATCCCAATTCTATCATTATTTATCACATGATCGACATTTTCGACTTCCTTATATCATGGGGTACAATGCTTGAGGTCGTCGTGGCGGAAAGAAATCAAAATATTGGAGAAATCATCAGAACGGCACATGTACCGTTACACGACACTTGTGTCGTTCTGTCAATAAATACGAATACGAGCGGCCACGATCTCTCTGAACCCCGATAATCGATAATTCGAACTTATTTCCGTTATAAGATGGATATGTCGTACAGAAATTTTGAGAGTTACAGGCTTTAATTATATTTTTCTAACGGACGTAGATAACGACTTGTTATTTCACCAACAAGATAACATATATTCTATCTCAATTCTATCATTATTTTTCACATGATCGACATTTTCGACTTCCTTAAAGCAGGGGGTACAATGTTAAAAGAATGGAGAAATATTGAAAAAATCATCAGAACGACACATGTACCGTTAAACGACACTTGTTCTGTCAATAAACGCAAGTATGAGCTACTACGACCCGTTTGAATCTCGATAATCGATAAGTTGAACTCATTTAAGTTGCAAGATGGACATGCCGTAGATAAAATTTAAAAGTTACGTTCATTAATTATATTTTCTAACGAATATAGGACTTGTAATTTCATCAACAAGATATCATATAATCTATGTCAATTCTACCATTATTTGTCACATGATCGACATTTGTGACTTCCTTAAGTCAGAGAGTACAATGTTTAAGGTCGTTAAGGAGGAAATGAAGCAAAATATTGAAGAAATCATCATAACAGCATAAGTGCCATTTAACGACACTTGTGTCGTTCTTTCGATAATCTCGATTATAAAACATCTAATTAACATTTATGACTTCCTTTAGTCAGGGGGTCCAATTTTTGAGGTCATTAAAGAGGAAATGAAGCAAAATATTAAATAAATCATCAGAACAACACATGTGCCGTTAAACGTCACTTGTGTCGTTCTGTCAATAAACGTAAGTATGAGCGGCTACGACCCGTCCGAATCTTGATAATCGATAAGTCGAATTCATTTAAATTGCAAAATGGACATGTCGTGGACAAAATTTGAAATTTACACTCATTAATTATATTTTCTGACGAACGTAGATAACGACTTGTAATTTCACCAACAAAATATCATATAATCTATATCAATTCTATCGTTATTTGTCACATGATCGACAATTATGACTTTTTTAAGTCAGGGGGTCCAAATTTTGAGGTAGTTAAGGTGGAAAAGAAGCAAAATATTGGAAAAATTATCAGAACGGCACATGTGCTGTTAAACGACACTTGTGTCGTTCTGTCAATAAACAAGAATCTAAAATAGTCGATCGACATTTATGACTTCCTTAAGTCGGAGGGGTCCAATTCTTGATGTCGTTAAGGTGGAAATGAAGCAAAATATTGAAGAAATCATCAGAAGAGCAATGTGCCGTTAAACGACACTTGTATTGTTCTATCAATAAATACGAGTATGAGCGATCACGACCCATCCGAACCTCGATAATTGATAAGTCGAATTCATTTAAGTTGCAAGATAGACATGCCGCGAATAAAATTTGAAAGTTACGCTCATTAATTATATTTTCTAATGAACGTAGATAAAGACTTGTGATTTTACTAACAAGATTTCATATAATCTATGTCAATTCTACCGTTATTTGTCACATGATCGACATTTGTAACTTCCTTAAGTCAGGGAATACATTGTTTGAGGTCATTAAGGAGGAAATGAAGCAAAATATTGAAGAAATCATCATAATGGCACAAGTGTTGTTTAACGACACTTGTGTCGTTCTGTCAATAATCCAGATTATAAAACATCTAATTGATATTTATGACTTTTCTTTAGTCAGTAGGTCCAATACTTGAGGTCGTTAAGGAGGAAAGAAAGCAAAATATTGAAGAAATCATCAGAACGGCACATGCGCCATTTGTTGTTCTGTCAATAAATGTGAATATGGGCAGCCACAAGCACGTCCGAACCCCGATAATTGATAAGTCAAACTCATTTAAGTTTCAAGATGGACATGCCGTTGCCAAAATTTGATAGTTACGCTCTTTTATTATATTTTCTAACGAATGAAGATAACGACTTGTGATTTTACCAATAAGATGTCATATAATTTATATCAATTCTACCGTTATTTGTCACATGATCGACATTTATGACTTCCTTAAATTAGGGGGTCCAATGTTTGATGTCGTTAAAGCGAAAAGAAAGCAAAATATTGAAAAAATCATCAGAACGGCACAAGTGTCGTTATTGGATATGAAAACGGCACAAGTATCGTTACTGGACACGAAAACGGCACATGTACTGTTACATGTATAAACACAACTATAAGCAGTCACGACATATTCGTGCCTTGAAAAAATAGGTTGAACTTATTTACGTTGAAATATGCACATAACATAAAAAAAAATTAAGAAATATTCTCATTAATTTAATCGACACATAGAAGTATTACGATTTATAATTTCACCATCTCGATAATATAAAAGTTATATCATTTCAACATTTTTTGTGTGAAATGGTCAATTTTTTTGTGTTATTTATGTTAAAAGTCCATTTTCAGAGATCGTTTCGTTGAAAAAATCAAATCACAGTAGATAACGACTGTAATGTCATTTTCCGTAACGAAGAACGATTGGAGTGACGTTCTACATTTCGAATAACAGTTGAAATACCATTACCTTTTAATAGTTGCAAGCAACACAAAAAAATACACTAAGTACAAAAACAACACCAATTTAAATATTATTCAACACTATATTCAATAATAAATGCACAATTTACATAATATTTCTAAAATTATTTTTGTTCTTTCTTCAAATGTAAATGAAATTCAATATAGATGATAAATATGTATAGAATACCCAAATAGGTGAAGAATAGGATTTTAGAGTATCAAGAATGGTTGAAAAAAAGAAAACGGGTTATTTGATTTTGGGGACCAAAGATTGAATTGAATTGAGGAATTTTTTGGATTAAAATGAGTGTTTGGGTATTTTCAATGGTGAGGACATTTTGGATAATTGATATTACTTATTTATTATATTTTGTAAATGAAAACTATTTGACCAACAAATATTGGATGAAAGATAATTAATTAAAATCATTGTTTGACTAAGCTATTTAGGGTGTGTTCGGTAAAAATTAAAATCGGATTAAAATTAAAAAATTAGCTATTATTGTTGACTTTTATTAGACGAGTGAGACCTAATAACAATTATATTTTTAATTTTAATTAAATTTTAAGTCATACCGAACATGCCTTTAATCAACTCACCCTTAAAAATAATGAGAGGAACAAAGGCTAAATAAGGAGATTTTAAAAAATAATTAAACAAAGTATATACAAATTTCTGAAATATGGACAGTTCCATTCCATTCCAATCCAATTTCGTGTCATCGTCGTCAATCACCTCTCTTCCTTTTTTCTTTCCCTCAAAAGTCAAAACCCAAAAAAATATCTTAGTCTTTTCAGCTTAACCCTTTAATTTTCCATGGAACCGCCGGAAGTAAACGCCACCACTGAGTCGCCGGAGAAGATAATCCTCCAGTGGGACTCTATGGCGGCGGAAGAAGCCTGTGAAAAAATGATCTTTGATAGCAACCGTCACGAGATCGACCGGTACCTCCACGCCGTGGATGAGCTACAGAAGTCCATGAACGCCACCACCCTCTCTGACTCAAACTCCTCCTCCGCACTTCAGATGGCCATGGCTCGGCTTGAAGACGAGTTTCGCAACATCCTCCTTTCACACACTTATCCTATTGAAACTGAATCGTTCTCCGAGTTCAGTAATTCGTCCACGCATCATTCTATAGGTTCTACTGCGGTTGGCAGTGAGTTGATTAACTCGAACTCTGAGGAAGTAGAATTTAAGCACAATATTGAAGGAAGTCTGGTTAAACAATTGGAGCATCTGGAGAGCAATAGCAGCACTACAAGCTCTTGTTACAAGTCTACGAGTAGTATTCGGGAGGAAGATCTCGTACCTAGTGAAGCAATTTACGATCTACGGTGTATAGCGGAGCGTATGATTGCTGCCGGGTACTTGAGGGAGTGTATTCAGGTGTATGGCAGCGTAAGGAAGTCAGCGGTGGACGCGAGCGTCAAGAAGCTGGGGATCGAGAAATTGAGCATCGGGGACATACAGAGGCTCGAGTGGGCGATTCTGGAGACGAAGATCCGGAGGTGGATTCGAGCTTCGAAAATCTGTGTTCGGGTTCTTTTTTCGCGAGTGAGAAGATGCTGTGCAAGCAAATATTTGAAGGTTTGGGTACTTCTACTGATGATGCTTGTTTTTATGGAAACCATTAAAGGTCCTGCAGTTCAATTGTTTAATTTTGCAGAAGCAATTAGTATTAGTAAAAGGTCACCTGAGAAATTGTTTAAGATGTTGGATCTTCGCGATGCTTTATCTGATTTATTGCCTGATATTGAGGCTGTTTTTGAGTCGAAATCTACTGAATCTATTATTAGGGTCGAGCCAGTAGAGATATTGTCTAGGTTGGCTGATGCCTCGAGAGGAATATTATCGGAATTTGAGAATAGAATTCTTCAGGAACCATCGAGAGTTCAGGTTCCAGGAGGGACTCTTCATCCCTTGACCAGATATGTAATGAATTATATTAGTTTGATATCGGATTATAAGCAAACTTTGCTTGAATTGATTGTATCTAAGCCCTTGACTGGGTCGAGATACTCGGGTGATCTGAATATGCCAGATATGGATTTCTTGGAGTTTGAGGGAGAGGTAACCCCATTATCTCTTCATTTGATTTGGATAATTGTGATTTTGCAGTTTAATTTGGAGGACAAATCTAAGCATTATAAGGATGCATCCTTGTCACATTTGTTTATCATGAATAATGTTCATTATATTGTTCAAAAGATAAAAGGGTCACCTGAGTTGAGGGAGATGATTGGGGATGTGTATCTGAAAAAGTTAATGGGGAAATATCGGCTGGCTGCGACTAGTTACCTGCGATCGACCTTAGTGAATGTATTGTATTGCTTGAGAGATGAGGGATTGCGTGTGAGTGGGAGTTTTTCATCTGGTGTGTCCAGGAGTGCTTTGAGAGATAGGTTTAGGGCTTTCAATGCTATTTTTGAGGAGGTTCACAAGACTCAAGCGACTTGGTTGGTACCCGACACTCAGCTGCGTGAGGAGCTTAGGATTTCCATATCCGATAAGGTTATTCCGGCTTATAGATCTTTTCTTGGACGGTACAGAAGCCATATTGAGAGTGGAAGGCACCCAGAGAATTACATCAAGTACTCGGTTGAGGACCTTGAGAATGCAGTCTTGGATTTCTTTGAGGGACACCTTCAACTAAAGAGGAGATCTCCGTAAGCAGAATGGAATTAAGTTTTTCCCCTTACAGTAGGATATCATTCTTTGAATTCTTTGTGGAGCGTTTGGGACGAGGTTCTGGTTTCTCCAATATTTGTTCAGGCTGTGATTCCTTTAAGAAAGCAGCATATAAATTTCTAAGGACGGTGAATATCAAGCAACGGTATAACCAATTCTAACTCTTGGGGGTAGCCATTGCCTCTCTTCCTGAATGCTTTTGCCTGCAAGCATGTTTTGTTTTTACTTTCCCAGTTTAGATTTTGTCATTTGTTTATACGAGTATTGTTCTTTTTGTATTTGTAACTTCTTAAATCTTCAGAGTCAAATTTTTTTGTCAGAAAAGAATAGAATTTAGACGATTTTAACCAACCCCAGCCAGAACAGTTGTGTGTGAAAATGTTTGATCTGAAGAAACTAAGCCCCTCTTTGACGGCCATTATTTAAAAACTCGTTTTTCTACGTACTTATTTTCAATCACATTCACACAATAAAATATTTTGCACGTAAATTCAATTTTTTTCCTACTTTTTAACCACACATTTTTCAAAAAATCACTATTCAAAATATTGTTTTGGCCAAATAATGGCCGTCAAACAAGGGCTAAGTATCTTGTGTAAATCCATTGATCTGCTGTTCTTTTTCGTTTTTGCATCGATATGTTCATTAAAGGAGAAAACAATAAATGCAATCAGTATGATTTTAGAATTAATGAAATTGTTTTTACCATTACTTTCTAAACATTTCCAGTATCAGATGGTACTGGCCCTCTAAATGCTTCCTTGTATTAGGCGATGGCCTGTGAAAAGTACGGGGTATTCTCTAATAGTATCTTAAATTTACTTCATCAGTGGGTTATTGGTACTTCAATAGGTTGTTAGGACTCTTGTTATTGGGATGTCAATTCTGCAAGAAAAATCAGTTTAGTGTTCTGCTCTTTATTCTTGAGTAGTCCTATAGATCTTCATTTGCAATAGTTATGGACTTTGTCCCACAATAAAGGACTAGTCCATGTCTCTCAAGTTTAGATCTGCTGTTCATTTATACTGTCTAATTTGTTGTCCACTAAATCAAAAATTGACACATGATTGAAATATGTACTTCTTCGCATTAAATGCCCATTCTCTTTGTTGTTGCTTTCGTGAAGAATAGAACAATAGAGCTAATTTGACATAGCTATACGTCTGGAACCTGGACCGCACAATTTGTGGACTTCTATTTCTGAGTTCGGATTTTTCAACCTACTTTTATTGTGTCCTCTTAGATGTCGTCCTTGATGTCAGTGTGTCCCTATATGCAAGATGAAACTTGGAGACGACGACTTCAAGGTTTCTTGCAGACTGTTCTTTTCGCATTAAGTACATCACAAGTCTTTGCAGCTTAATATTAGAAAGCGAGTTTTCACAATGATTTCCTTGAAAATAGGGTTAATTTCAGAAATGGTCACTGAAGTTACAGAAAAATTACAAAATGGTCACTGAAGTTTAAAACTTTTAGTAACGGTCACTGGAGTTTCGAGCACTTTAAAAAACGGTCATTGAAGTTTGGAAAACTTTCAAAAACGGTCACTGAGTTACAAACACTTTTTTAGTTTTTTTGTGACTTTTGCGGCAATTTTTTTGCCACTTTCGACCACTGAAATCGTCAAATTTTGATACCGTTGGAAAGTCCACAATGTCCTCTTCAATTAACATCCAAAATCTTCTCGTAACTCCAAGGGATTTGACCGAAAAATTGCCGCAAATGTCGCTCAAAAAATCTGAAAATCTGGGCAGATTTTCAGATTTTTTGGGCGACATTTGCGGCAACTTCCGATCACTAAAACCGCCGGATTTTGATATTGTTGGAAAGCTGAAAATGTCCTCTTCAATTACAATCCAAAATCTCCCTCCAACTCCAAAGCATTCGACCGAAATAAGCCCACAAAGTTAGCATCCCGAATCTGGGTAGATTTTCGCCTTTTTGGGTAGCCGAGTTTGTGGGCTTATTCCGGTTGAATGCTTTGGAGTTGGGGGGATATTTTGGATAGTAATTGAAGATGACATTGTTAGCTTTCCAAAGGTATCAAAATCCGGTGGTTTTGGTGGTCGAAAGTTGCCGCAAAAGTCGTCCAAAAAATCTGAAAATCTGCCCAGATTTTTTGGGCTACTTTTGTGTCAATTTTTCTGTCGAATCCCTTGAAATTAGGGGAATATTTTGGATGGTAATTGAATAGGACGTTATGGGCTTTCCAACGGTATCAAAATTTGTTGGTTTCGGTGGTCAGAAGTGGCCGAAAAATTGCCGCAAAAGTGTTTGTGACTCAGTGACCGTTTCTGCAAGTTTTTCAAACTTCAGTGACCGTTACTGAAAGTTTTGAACTTCAGTGACTATTTTGTAATTTTTCTGTAATTTCAGTGACCATTTCTGAAATTAACCCTTGAAAATATCTATTGAATTGCTGAAATGAGGTTTGGGTTTTTGAAAAGTATTCAAGAATATGATACCATTACCTGGTTGAAGCGCTGGTCATGTGGCCTAATACCCAAAATTGACCTGTTACGTTAGACCAGATGAATTCTCTGTGTCAAAGCAAAAGACTAGTCAAATAGAATTGGGCATAGAAGTGTTTGACTCCAAAAGAGCAGTATTTTTCCTAGCTTATTCTAACATGAGAGATGCTACAGGGAAAAATGCCAAGAAAATTGTGATCATTTATGTTGTTTTACGTCTAGGCTTTTCTATGTTCGTTTCGGCTCGTACAAACTTGAAATTTGATTTTGTTGTTTAATTATGTTCATTTCTTTGTTTTTGAGCCTGGTTAAGTGACTTTATTTGTAATCAAATTGTAGAACGGTAGTTCGGAACAAAATTTTCTTCGTTTGAAAGAGAACAATCAGATTCAGATCATTTTCAAAAAAAAAAGAAGTGGGCGCCTAGTCAAAATCTTTAATAAATTAAAACAAAATATAAGAGAGTCAATTATTGGGGCTGTGATTTTTTATTTTATATTTATTTATGGATAAACTTGTCGATGGAGTTTGATTTTGATTAACATAGAAAGGACAATGTTAGAGAAAATAAAAATTATATATATATATAATGAGAATTTCAATTTGTAAATAGAATGAAATTGAGTCTAATCATTTTAGTTCTAACCCCACTTTTTTTTTTATTTAGTCAAAATCAAATATTAATTTTAATTATTAATTTATAATTACTACCTATTTATTCACCACAGATCTCGTTTGATCAAATATTATGTCTGCTGATAGTACAACCCGGACCATTTGAGCCATTGTAGCGGGAAAGTGGACTGGCCGTTTGAGTCGCTAGAGGGCAAAAATACGCTACCAATTTAAAAAGAAAATAAAGAATATTGGCGAATCAAATTTGATGCAATCCGTGCATGGTTTTTTTTTTTTTTTTTTTGAATGGGCAAAGAAGTGAGAAACCTCAAGAGATTAATGATCTGTTTGATTGTAAGAATGAAATTTAGGTGAAAAATAAATAAATTTCAGAGAATTGAATTGCTTAAAATTTATTTTACTGAAAATTGTCAATTAATTATGTTTGATTAGTATAATTTTTTACTTGAAAATGTTAAAATTTTCTATCTTTTAACGTTCGTTTGACTTTGTTTTTCATGAAAATTATGAATTAAAAAAATTTTAATTTTAATTATAATTATTAATTTATAATTACTATCTATTTATTTACCACACATCTCATTTGATCAAATATTATAACTCTGCCAATAGGACAACCCGGACCATTTGAGCCATTGTGAGCGGGAAAGTGGACCGACTGTTTGAGTCGCTAGAGGCCAAAAATATGCTACCAATTTAAAAAGAAAATAAAGAATATTGGCGAATCAAATTTGATGCAATCCGTTCATGGTTTTTTTTGAATGGGCAGAGAAGTGAGAAACCTCAAGAGATTAATGATCTGTTTGATTGTAAGAATGAAATTTGAATGAAAAAAAAAATAAAATTTCAGATAATTGAATTGTTTAAAATTTATTTTACTGAAAATTGTCAATTAATTATGTTTGATTAATATAATTTTTCACCTAAAAATGTTATAATTTTCTATCTTTTTAGCGTTCGTTTGACTTTATTTTTCATGAAAATTGTGAATTAAAAAAATAAAATTTGTTACAATTGAGGATAGAATTTATTTCAATTGCAATAATAATAATAATAATTAAAAAAAAATTGTATGGAAAACAAAAAACCACCAAACTCATGGAAAAACGAATTCCTCATAACCAAGGAAAATGAGGTGGGGTGGGGGGGGGGGCAACCAATTGTCTAAAAAAAATTGCCGATCAAAACAGTCAAAAAGGTGAAAAATGAAATTTAATTTCCATCTTCCATGAAAAATTAAGCCTATCGAACATGCCCTAATTGATTATACATAAAACATAGACCAAATGTTATGCTCATAAGCAAAAAATCTTGATGGATGTCATAAATATCGGTCAACAAATATATAGAGGCAGGACAGATGAGACCAAATAAAAACAACACAGAAATAACCGGCTGTTTTAATTCCCTGAATTGCTCTTTCCTTATTAGCCTTCGTAATTTTTAGTAGATATTGTGCGCCTGCGCCTGAGTCTGAGCCTGAGAATGAATACAGTTACAACACAAGGACGTGTTTGATATACATTACTAGTCGTAGTTGGACGGCATTTGAACAAAAATTTATCTTCTTTTCTTCTCTAATATTTTCCCATGCTGTCTAATCAACCTTACCAAAGGCACCATTACCGTAATCTTTTCGCTTCATAAAGTCTTGTCCTCTTCGTTATCACCATTGGACAATAGACCATTGCTGCTTTCCACTGATCTGAGCTCTGTAGGACGCATTACATCCTTCAAGGGTAGAGACGATGGTTTAATGAGTGTCAAAGAATCCTCCCCGTCGAAGTCTTCACTAGCATCCTCGGAAGAAAATGCATATCTGTCAAACAAAATCAACGATACTTGAATAAGCAAACAAAACGTATGTCACAATCACTTAGGATATTTAACGAGGTCATCCCAAAGCCGTATCAAATGAACCTCATTCGATATGTAAAAGATTCTGGGATGTCAATACACGATGTAAAATCATAAACGTTGATGATAGAAGACAACAGTCTTAAGATGTAAATGTTCAATTATCCCAACTGTTTATGCCCAAGTGGCAGGCCCTGCTGCCTGATTGACGCACTGATCACAGGAGTGTAAACATATTTATTATAGAAGTGAAAGCCAGATAATTACCGCATTGAGTTCTGAGATGGCGCCCAAAGAGCACAGATGACACACAAGAGAGCGAAAGACGAGACTTGCCAGAAGGCAGGGATGATCCATGCATTCTGCCATTGCTCGTTGTACACATCATTTGACTTGAAATAAAGCTGCAAAAATAAGTCATACAGTATATTACAACGTCGAAATGCCATGAAGTACAAAATATAAGATAGAACAGATGATAAAGCCTCTTATTTTCGGGACTACCAGCATTACCTCATAGCAAATCCACCCAACAGACACGATAACAGTAACAGCTAAAGCATTTGTAAACTTTCTGTAGATATCTAGTTTCGCTGCCATCCTTCTAGCCTATCAAATGTACAAAATGAAGACAATAGTTTCAGTTGAGTCAATATTAATTTATAATACTAATTGAAACACAGATGTTAGAAACACTGTAACTCCAATTTGTGAAGGGGGGCAGCTAAATGGGGGAAGAGAGTGAGAAGTTGAAAATAAAAAGAAATTGATTGCCCAACCTATTTATTAGTATCAAGGAACAGAACAAGCTAAATTCTCTTTTCCAGGAAAGATTATGCGATCAAGTTGCCATATAAATTATTTATAATATACTTTTAAGAATTCTACCAGATCTCTCTATTAATGAGAATCCAAGGGTATAAATGAACCAGATATGGGATACCAGCTCTATTGCTACAGACTGTTACTTTATGAACCAAATAAACCGATATAGTTAGTTAAAACTCCAAAAATTCTAATTTCGAAATTTGAGTAGATAAACATTATTGCATTTAATGAGTGAAATGCTGTAGAAAATCGAATGATTGGGGATAATTAGGGAGTGATTAATGTACCATATTTGATTGTTTCCATAGTTAAGTAGGGTAATTATTTTTTCTTAATTTAGGAGATTAGTTTCCTTCTATGTTTCAATTCAGTTGTATATATTTATGTACACGGATGAATAATAATTGAATTCACACAGAAATCATGTGTTTGTCTATCGTCTACATGGTATAAGAGCTTGGCTCCGATTAACCTAACAGTCCATGACAAAAATTCCTACAAACAGTAAGGAATCTACAACCTCAGAATCACTTCAAGGTGAGACAGAGGTCATCTCGTTTATGGCAATAATGTCGAAAACTCTTTCTTTCAACTCATCCTAGAAAAGCTGAATGGAAGAAACTTCCAATAATGGGCCCAATCCATCAAATTGATAATCGAAGACAAAGGGAAATTGGGTTACCTCACCGGTGATACCAAGAAACCAACAAATGCAACACTTCTTCAAAAATGAAAATTTGAGAATTCAATGATAACCGCCTGGCTGCCGTCAATAGGTAAAACCTACCTATTCCTGCCAATGGCGAAAGAAGTCTGGGACGCAGTGAAAGATACATACTCAGATGGAGAATATGCCTCATTAATGATCGAGTTAAAGACCCCGTTATGGCAAACCAAGCAAGGGGAAAGAGAAGTTACAGACTACTACTTGGAGATGACGAACATGTGGCATGAACTTGACCTCAGTCTCGAGGAGGAATGGGAATCCCCCGGCGATAGCGTACAGTACAAGAAAAGGGTTGAAAAAGAACGGGTCTTTGAATTTCTGGCCGGCATCAACCGCGATTTGGATTATGCGAATCCTGAGCCGACGACTACTACCAACTACATGAGAAGTATTTGCGGAAGTACGAAGGGAGGAAAATCACCGGAAGATCATGATGAAGACAGGCGAAGATGAAAGTGCGGTGGAATCGGCAATGCTGTCAAGACGGAATGGACCTGGGCTAAAAATGAATGGTAAATTGAGTAATGGGCCGGCTATTGTAACTGGGCCAAATGGGTTAAATCCTTTTGTAAAAGGTGGATGGGCTGAAAAATCATACAATGGGCCTAGTGAACGTATTGGACCTAGAATAAATGGATCACTTTCAATTGGGCCAAAACAACAACGGGGAAGGCCTTGGTGTGAACACGGCCGTAAACTAGAACACAAGGAAAATACATGCTGGGATTTACAAGGGAAACCCACTGACTGGAAGCCGAGACAAAATACTAGAAATCGAGGCTATCGAGCATCAATTGATTTTGTTGAAAATTCCAAAGACAATTCTACTGCAGGGCACGCATTTAATCCTAAACAATTGGAACAACATTATCAAATTTTCTCCAATCTTCAAAATTCGAGTCAACCTTCCACACACGGCCCTTCAAGCTCACTACCTCACAAAGGTAATCACTTGAGAGTCTTCACTATCTCCTCAAAATACAAAATTCCTTGGATTATTGATTCAAGTACATCGGATCACCTTTTCTCCTCATAGACAACTTGTGCTGGCAATATTAAGGTCAAAATTGTGAATAAGTCACTCTCAACTGTTGCAGGAAAATGGAGTATCCAAATATCCGAGTCTATAACACTAAACTCAGTGCTTTATGTTCCAAATTTAGCTTGTAATTTGTTATTTATTAGTCAGTTAACAAAAAATCCAATTGCTCAGCTAATTTTTTTCATCTCACTGTATCTTTCAGGACCTATCATCGGGGAAGACGATTGGCAATGCTAAAAAGTATAAGGGTCTTTACTACTTTGAGGAGGCAGATATGAGTAAGCTAAAAAAAATTGCAATTTGTGATTCTGCATGTCTCTAAGGATAGAGAAATTTTATTGTAGGCATTACATAGTAGATCACCCAAATATGCAATATCTAAAACGTGTACTTCCATTTTTTCGAATAAAACTTCATTTGCTTTTCATTGTGAGATCTGTGAACTCACAAAACACCAACGTAGTGCCTTTCTAAAATCCATGTACAAACCATCTAAATCATTCACTATAATTCACAGCGATTTATGGGGGCCTTCAAGAATCCCTAATCGTACTCACACAAAATGATTTGTTATATTTATCGACGATCATACTCGGGTTTGTTGGACTTATATGCTGAAAGAAAAAACTGATGTCCGCTCAGTATTCATAAACTTTTACTCAATAATTCAAATACAATTCCAAACCCAAATTCAAATTCAAATTCTCCACACAGATAATGACACTGAATACTTCAACACTACCTTACGTGAATATCTACAAAAACATGAGATAGTACGCCAAAGTTCGTGTGTCGACACTCCCCAACATATTGAAAAGACAAGGTCATCAGCAAGGACAGTCAGATCATACCATGTTCTTCCAACAAACAAATAGTGAGAGAAAAAAATTCTAATCGTATATGTTGACGATATAATTATAACTGGAGACAACATAATTGAGATGGAAAGACTGAAGAAGCATCTGGCAACTAAGTTTGAGGTAAAAGATCTACGACAAATGCGATATTTCTTTGGAATGGAAGTCACAAGGTCAAGAAAGGGTATCAATGTTTCACAACGAAAATATATTCATGGCCTCCTATCTGAAACAGGCATGCTTGATGTAAACCAAGTGACACACCAATTGATACAGAAAGAAAGGCAGAAAATACTGAAAAAGCCAGTTGAGAAAGACAAATATCAACGACTAGTTGGAAAGTTAATCTACCTATCTCATACTAGATTAGATATTGCATTCGTTGTTAGTGTGGTTAGTCAACATATGCATTCACCTAAGGAAACTCATCTGAAAGTGGTATATAAAATTCTCAGATATCTAAAAGGTTCTTCAGGAAATAGAATATTCTTCAATAAAAATGAAAGGAAAAAAGTAGAAGTTTTCACAGATGCAGACTGAGCCGGTTCTACAGAAGATAGAAGATCAACTACTGGCTATTGTACTTATGCATAGGGCAACTTGGTGAGAAATAAGAAATAAAATGTAGTGACAAGGAGCGGTGCATAAGTCGAGTTTAGAGCAGCCGCACAGGAAATTTGAGGAGGACTGTGGTTAAAAAATCTTTTGGAAGAATTGTAAGTCACTGTAAAATTTCCAATCAAACTATCCTGTGACAATAAGACAGCGATCAACATTTCTTTGAATCCAGTACAACATGATTGAACCAAACATGTTGAAGTGAACAGGCACTTTATCAAAGAAAAGGTCGAAGAAAGGGTGATTTGTATGACCTACTGATAAGTGCGTTTTACACACTTATTTAGGCCACAAAACATGGTTAATTGTGAACGTATATATTGAAATATAGCTTAATTTGGTACAATTTGTATTTGTAGGACTACATTGATGGATATAACAAGAAGTATGTGAAAACGAACGAAAAAAGACCAAAACGGAAGAAAATGAAAGTTCAAGGACTAAAGTACAAATATTCAAAGGTTGTGTCAACCCAAACGATGAAGATTTGAGAGTACTAGGAGTCAATTGGTTGAAAGAAGACGTCAAAGGAATGAAATATCATCAAAGTATGATCACACATCAATTTCTAATCGAAAAGTTATGCACCGATTTTTAGCCTCATATTGAGACCCATTTTTGACATGGTAAACGATCGAATTGAAAGATGATGTCTGAATCAAAATTGTAGCTCTTTGAGTTATCTTTCCAACGTATATATTGAAATATGGCTTAATTCGGTACAATTTGTGTTTGTAAGACTACATTGATGGATATAACAAGAAGTATGTGAAAACGAACGAAAAAAAGATCAAAACGGAAGAAAACGAAAGTTCAAGGACTAACGTGCAAATATTCAAAGGTTGTGTCGACCCAAACGATGAAGATTTGAGAGTACTAGAAGTCAATTGGTTGAAAGAAGACGTCAAAGGGATGAAATATCATCAAAGTATGATCACACATCAATTTCTAATCGAAAAGTTATGCACCGATTTTTAGCCTCATATTGAGACCCATTTTTGACATGGTAAACGATCAAATTGGAAGATGATGTCTGAATCAAAGTTGTAACTCTTTGAGTTATCTTTCCAATGCACTTTGAATCACCTCAATTGGATATCGGTAGAAAAAGTTATGACCAAAATACTGAAAATTGTCCAGCGGAGAAAAAAGTTATTTCAAGCAACCACTTGGAACAAATCTCAAGCGGTCGCCCAGAACTATTCAGGAAATCCAGGAGGTGAATTTTACAAACCAAGCGGTCGCTTGGGTTATACCGCTTGGTACAAATCTGACGCGAATTTTCTAATTTCCTTATTTGAATCAACTACCTATAGAAACACATTTATGACTCTTTTATAGCCCTAAGGACGACCAGAAATGGGGGTTACACATTTTTGGAGATATTTTGACATATTGGAGAGCAAAAAGAAGGCGAACAACGAGGAGATTACTTCAAAATTCAAGATTTACCTCTAGAATTAAAAGGGTGATGTCTTTTTCAATTAGTTTTATTTCTTCTCTTAGTTTTCTTAGTACTATCATGTTAGGCTAGATTTTATAGTACTAGGTGAACAATGATTATGTGATTTATTTCATCCATTCGAAAAATGAGAAATAAATTAGATAGGGTATAAATCATCGTAGGGTCCGATAGGTGATAGAGATATACCGCTATGCTTTACGTGAATCTCTATGTGTTCATAAAATTTCATGCATTTTTGTATATTTGCTCCCATCATAAAAATATAGTCGGTGTCGTATATGAAAATAGGTTCAAACTTAATCGAAAAAGAGTTTTGAATAAAAGAGGAATATTGATTCATCATAATTCAAACGTGTTGTCAAATTGTAGAATTATGGTTGAAATAGATCGTTGCATGGGGATTCGCGAACCTAGTACGCCTTTTTTATTATTATCTCAACTTTGCATTTAGGACTATAATTGCACGTAGAGAACTTTGCATTCATTTAGTTAATTCATTCACTTTTGCATAAGTAGACTACTAGTTTCATCACAATTTAGTTACAAAAACTCAAACAAAGTCTTTAGTTTCAGTTAAGGTCGAATTAAATACAGTTAAACTATTAAATCTCTGTGGGAACGATACTTAGACTTAAAAATCCACTTTATTACTTGAAACGAACAGTATACTTGCGGTACTATAAGTCGAACACATTTTTGCATGTCACCTACGTCCCTACAAATGAACAAACAGCAGTTATTTTCACCAAAGGACTACCTCGTGGAGTCTTCAATAACTTCATTTGCAAGTTGAATATGGTCAATATTTACCATCCAACTTGAAAGGGAGTGTAGAAAATCGAATGATAATTAGGGAGTGATTAATGTACCATATTTGATTGTTTCCATAGTTAAGTAGGGTAATTATTTTTTCATAATTTAGGAGATTAGTTTCCTTCTATGTTTCAATTCGGTTGTATATATTTATGTACACTTGGATGAATAATAATTAAATTCACACAGAAATCGTGTGTTTGTCTATCGTCTACAAATGCCAACCTACACCTTTATCAATTAGAATTACTTTTCCATGACCTCATCAGGAACCTAATCTTTGTTGCTGCAGTGCTAACACTACATGACTTCTTACAGAGCTGCTGCATTTTAAGGACTCCTATCAAATTTAGATCTCTTATAATCTTCTTTGAGGGATGCAACAAGGACTTAATAACAGAATATTCTACAATAAAATGAAAATGTGAAAATACAAACTTGCAACCTCAATAAATTTCAGCTTGTTCACTACTGTTCTATGAAAACAACAACAGAAAACACCAAGATCAATTGAGAACCAATTACCTGAAGCTTATTCAAAGTTAAGGAGAGGGATTTAAATATCCATAGAATGAAGAAAGCATCCAAAATTGCCACAGGAAGACCAAAGCAAAGTATAGCCCTTCCTGAGAGATCACTTGTAGCACCAACATTTTCGACCAGTTCAAGCACTTCAGATGCAACAAAGAAGGTTGCTCCAAGCATTAGAACCTTTGATGTAAGGCCACCTAAAGTAGGTCTGACAACACCATAACCCATTGAAACCATCAGGATGATCAATCTTGAAATAGTACGTTTCACAGTTCCAGAGGAGACTGCCCATACAGTGATCCCAGTTGGTCTGACCCCAGTTTCATTGAACTTGGCATAATCAAAGTACCACAAGGCCGTCTCAAACATTCCCAATGTTATTACAAGTGTAATAAAGTTTTGCAATGGAAGAACTTCTCTCCAGAATTTTGCATACTGTGAAAACCAAAAGATCCCAAGGACCATAAATGCAAGTGACATGAACCCATAAAAGTTCATGAGTGGTGCCATTCTACCAGGTAGGTAACCAGTAGGATTCTTCCAGATGGTTTTCCCCACAAGAACAACATCTTTAAAATTTGGATCACAATGAATAAAATACAAATTGTACATTCCAGTTTTTGTGATTTGTATCGATCTTGGCTGCAGAATAGTCTCTGCCTTATCAACATCAAATGATGTATCATGTACTTGAGGCCAACCAGGACTATTAGTAGATGGGCGGTAAATGATTTGGCCTTGCTTACAGACTCCAAGTTTTGCAAGATCTGCAGTGCAGCATACAGCTCTTTGACCCCCGTAGGCTGATCCCCCAATTGTTTCTCTATCATCCACCTCAAATAATATTGCATGAATTGCCCCCGAGCTGAAGTTTGAAAGCTCTTGAGGCCTCCTAAATATGATCTTTTCAAAACTGGTTTTGAACAAAAAATAAAGGTCAATTGTTGTTTTGGAGTTTAAATTATCAACTCAAATAATAACTATCTTTCAAGAAACATAAATCGGGCAAAGCAGATTATCCCAAACGGAACAATTGTTGTTTTTGAGTTTAAATTATCAACTCAAATAATAACTATCTTTCAAGAAACATAAATCGGGCAAAGCAGATTATCCCAAATGGAAACCAAAATATAAATAGCAAGAATAAACTTATGTTACAGAGACCACTTGCTCTCAGCTCACAACTTTAAACTTGTTGATCTTGCAACAAAAGTCACTTGTTTATTTTTTTGAATTTTTAATTGAAATATAAAGCTAAAAAAAAATTCACAAATAAATGTTCATTCTTAAGGACTAATCACGAATTAGAATGTTGGCTATTATCTAAATATTACTACAAAAAAAAAATATTTTTTAAGTTGTGAGGTTACCTTCCCATTACCTTATTGAACTAAAAAAGGAGCGGGAAAATGATCTCCTCTTAAGTTCAATGCTCTTCATGCATCTAACATGCATGGTTTAAAAAGGCGGTAATGAGGCTCGCCTCATTGTGAGGCGCATGTAGTATGCCTCGAGGCGGTATTTTTGAGACTAAAATATGAGGCTCACGCTTCTAAATCTAAAGCGCACGCCTCATGTAGCATGAGGCGTGGGCCTCATTTAAAATTTGAAAGGGCCCTTCTTAAAAAAAAAATGGTACATTTAAAAAGACATTTTGGCCCAAACAAAACAATAAAATACTTAGAAAACTAAATGGTAACCAGAAAGTAGAGGACAAAAAATGAAAATTCAAAAATCAGCTTTCAAAAAACTAATGGCTATATATCCTATTTACTATATACTTCAACTTTAATTTTTTTGTATTTTTGTATTATTTTATAATTCTTTTACTTAGATTTTTTGTTTTTAGTGAGGCTTACGCCTCAATCCGCCTTAAGGCTTATGCCTCGCAAAAATCGCCTCAATACTTAGTTTCGTCTTTTTAAACCTTGCTAACATGTTTGCTATCCACTTAATCACCATAAAATGGAAAATTAATTGTTCAAATTGAAATACATTTTTTGAGCTGACTGCAACAATTAGGACAACCCCAGCCGCAGAATTTTCTAACCTGCATATCTCTATCAAGATTTAAAGTGGATTTAGTAGGAGTCAACTACGAAAGATAAGTAGATTTTCGATGCTCATCTAATTAAGTAGAAATGCTTCAATTTGCACGATCAATTAAAAATCCTCAAGATTGCAAAAGATCTAATCCAGCCGCCAAAAACTACTCTTCACTAAAATTAAACATAAATTCCAAGCAGATCTAGACACGGTACATCGTACACTAACTAAGCAGGTTCAGGTTAAAATACTTAGATTATAATCATACAATTTCAGGGTGAAAAAAAAGTAAACAAATTCAGTACTAAAAAAATCACAATTCACCGTATGAAAGAGTCTCCGGAGGAAGACTCGTTGAGTCTAGGTGCAGAAGAGTAAATTCCCTCACTTCCGCCATGAACCACGAAGGCATTGCCCTTTCTCACGAACTGGTCTCCGAAGTATTGATGTATTGAAGCTTCAATGCACACGCAAAGTAGCGTAATAGCTAAGGAGAAAAATGTAACGCGATAATCCAACCTCGCCATTGTTGTCGTGTGACTCACTTCAACTCAGTGAGTCTCGATCTGCTCTGAAGTACAACAATGGAGAGAGACTGACTGAAGGAGGTAGCGGCAAAAGACAAGACTAGTGACTGCGGGCAACTGTGTTAACTATGGTTACTTATTAACTCACCAAAGAACAGGCTGTAAATGATACACTGTGACGCACGCAGGGGCGGACACCGCCAGCGGGGGAGAGGGGGGGGGGGGGGGGGGGGGGGGGAGATTTTGGGGGAGCACATGATCCCCCCAACTTTTGAGTTTTTTTATAAAAAAAAAGCCTAAAATCCAAATTTTAATATAAATTAACAATTAATTTTAATAATATATTTAATGTGACTTGCAAATTTCAACTTTGATCAAAATTTACTATAAATTTGATTTTAATTTCTATAAAATAAGGACAAAATTATAATAGATTTGAATTTTTTTTCACTCTTTTATATTCTCCCAGCTCTTTCCCTCACGTTTTTTTTTTTTTTTTTTTATCAAAACCTTGAATTTTCTAATTTTTTAAAAAAAATTTCTATAGTTTCTCTACAAATTATAACATTTATTACAAATTTTCACTTCCTAATCATATCTGAACCTAAATTTGCATTTTCTTCTATGGAATTGTGTATATATAGCATGAGTCTGAAATGATTATATCCAATTTGACTTATATTTAACAAATTGTGTTTATTTGATTGATTATTAGTCATGAATATTGGTTATATGATTTTACATTTTATTATTTGAATTGTTGATTGTTTGTATCAAATACACTATAAATTTTTTTAACGTAAAATGTCTTGTTATGAGAAAAATATTAATAAAATGACAGTTCGAAATCAAATGGATGAAAATAATGAACAAAATATTAACAAAAAAATAATTTTTAAACTTAAATCTATGTTTTTCTCTAGTCAAATATGAATCATTCAAAAATCAAGTACAAAGCCTCAAACTTAAAATGTCGGTGTCTGCCCCTGAACTCGCATACGTTATGCAACAACATATGCACCCAATTGAAAACCCAATTTGGATTAGGGTGCAATTGGGATTGGCAATTACCATAGATTCACAAATAATTAGTATGCCCAGTTTGGTGGAAATTAAAATTATTTTTTTAGTAAATTTTGATAAAAGTTAATGAAATGTGTGGTTGAAAAATTATGAAAGTCATAAAATATATCATTAAAATTAATCGTTGATTTTAATTTAGATTAAAATATAAAATTTATTTCATACCAAACATGAACTATATATAAAAATTAACGTAAAATATCATTGTTAAGTATCATGATTCATAACTGACTAACATGTGAGTCACTTGGGAATTTAGGATGGATTGGACTGGATTAGCCAATTTCATTTTTTAGTGTATTATTATTATTATTATTATTATTATTATTATTATTATATTTTTACATAATAATTCGGCATAAAAAAATTTTAGTCGTATTCTGAGACCCCGTTTGACCCCATTCCATTCTCATTCTCATTCTCATTCTCATTTTTTTCTCTTTCTTTATTTTAACCACACATTTTTTAAATAAAAAATATTACACATAAATCTAAAACTTTTCATCATTTTTCCACCACACATTCTTTCATCAATCACTATTTCAAAAATTTTATTCTCATTAAAATCAACTTCAAACACACTCTGAATTCACCTCTGATTTTAGCCAAAAGAATGACCATACATTATACATTTCAAGAACTACATTTCAAGAACTGCTAATTTAGTTAATTTGGATTTCCTCATAATTGATAAAATTGTCAGAATCTACTAGTAAAAAATCTCCTTATACTTTATCAGATTTGATTCTCATATAAACTGAATTGAATTACTCCATGACTACCCCTAGAGATTGCTATTCATTGCATAGGATTTCCTAGTCAAGTATTTGACTTGTGATTCAACTGCTTCAATTTGTACTACCGGTTGCAGCTGATTGTGACTCTAACAAATTGCTATAACCCCGGTCCAGTTGATTGTGTTAAAAACAAGTCGGTGCTGTCGGTCAGCTTTCTAAACTGCTGAAATGCTGATTGATCAAATCATTGTTGCGTGGAATTAATTAGTAAACATCCATTTTTATTTCATAAAAATAAAAAATATGATCATTATCAATCACATTCAGTCACTATTTTTTATTTTTTATCTTTTATATAAAATTCATAACGACTATATTTTTCATTTTCATTCTATAAATAATATGGATCAAACGGGACCTTAATTTTCAAGTAATTAGCACAAAATGTCCCTACAGTTCAATATTATTGTGTAAAACATCCATACATTTCATTTTATGTCATTTTCTCTCTTATTTTCATATTTCATTACGAAAATCATCATTTTGATCCAATTTATCAATAAAAAATATGAAATAACAAATATACCATTCTATTTACATAAAACCAAAAGAATTAATTAATTAAAGATCAGATTGCAGTTACATAAACTTTTTTAAAAAGTGCAAATGAATTCAAATAAATTATGAAATGAGTAATTAACACAAAACATCCGTATCTTTCAATATTATTATGTAAAACGTTCATATCTTTCATTTTTCGACATTTTCACCATTCTTTTCACATTTCCTTGTGAAAATCATCATTTTCATCTATTTTTCTCAATTAAAATCTATAAAATGACAAATATACTCTACTATCTAAATGAAAAAAAAAAATTTAAAAAAAAAATTAAAAAACAAATTACAACTATACTTTCAAAATTTTCCAAAAAGCACAAAAAAATTTCAAGTATATAATTAAAAATTAAAATTAAAAAAATCAAAAATCACTTTTTTTAAAAAATTATTTATTTGTACTTTTTTTTAAAAAAAAAATTGAGAGTATTGTAGCAATTTATTCTTTATATTTCTTTTCTTTATTTTTTGTTTTATTTAAAGATCATAGTATATTCATCATTTTACAGCTTTTAATTGAGAAAATATATGAAAATGATGATTTTCGTAATGAAATGTGAAAATAATGTGAAAATGTCAAAAAAATAAAAGACATAGACGTCTTGAAATGTATAGATGTTTTGTGATAATTGCTCTTTTAATAATTTATTTGGACTCATTTGTACTTTTTTTTAAATTTAGGAGTGTGATTGCAATTTGTTCTTTAATTTTTATTTTTTTTTTGTTTTTATTTAAATAACATGGTTTATTTGTCATTTTAAAAAAAAAAATGATAAATTGGATGAAAATCATGATTTCCAAAATGAAAGGCGAAAGTATGAGCGAAAATGTCAAAAAATGAAAATTATGAAAATTTTGCACAATAACATTAAAAAGTAAAAACCGTTTTAGGTTAAATGCCCTTTAATTTCCTCTTAATTAGTTGATAGGTCTATTTTGTTGGGAATTAACATCAACCCCTAAATTTAGTCCACGAAATTCTTATAAAAAGAATTTAAAATTCTTATTAACAGTATATGTGACATTATATGATAAATTCAATTAAAAGTAAAATTATGTAATTCGTTTAATTATATTTTTGTGCCATCTAAAATGATGTTGTAACATCAATGATGTTATAAAGTATTAATCAAGAATTTATTTAGAATCTGAAAAATATATAAAAGTATGTGACAAAATTGCAGCACAAATATTTACGTGAAAAATCTCATTTCAAATAGACTCTTTAAACATGAGATGATCCATATTTTAAAGAGTCAACTCTTAAAATCGCATTTCAATAGGCTCTTTAAATTAATATTTTAATTTAGTGATTGTGAAGAGCCAAACACACTGTTTTAGGAAAAAAATACTTTCACATATATCACTGTAATTTGGATATAACTCACACAACGCTTTTCATGGTTATACATTTCATTTGAAGGTGTATTTAGATTAAGGATATTGCTAATTGTACATAAAAATAGTATATAAACAATTACCGAAAATGACGTGGAGGAAAAAAATTGAATAAAAAAATTACTTAAATTTTAAATTAACAAATGATAGAGTGATATGTGACATTATATAATTCATTATGTAAACTTTCATCTACATGTAACAAGGCCCTTAGATTATTATCTCCATCTTTACAAGCAACGGTGCACAAAAATATTGCAAAGAAATGTGGCCAAATGTTTATGCTTATCTACTCATCCTGCATTGCAATCCAACACGAAATCTTCAAGTAAACATATAACTGGAGTATAAATGAACAGACTTTAGGTGTTACTTCAAAATAATTAAAATGCCGAGCCCTACCTGTTTATACAAGCAGTCAACATAAACAAAACTCCAAGTCCTTCCAAAACAAAATAATACGGAAGAACCAGAGATATTTCGACCATTCATAACACAATTTCTTTGTATGATATGGGAACCTTCACCAAACAAATCATTAAGATGAAGATAGGCTCACATCATACTCGATACATGTAGGAGAAAACTAATCATTTTTCATAATTTTGTTTTGAATGTTGAAAAACGAGAGTCATGGATGATACGACCGATTTCAGCAATATTTTCTACAAAGCTATAAACCGCGATAATATTTGCGGAATTCTTGGCATGAGCTTTGAACAAACTGCAGAAATGGAGGTCACAAACATGAACATCAATCCATATCGAGGAAATCCATCCTCTTATGCATAGTACCCTTGAGTTCAGAAGCTTCCCTTTCTGCCTTCTGTGCCTGATCAAAGTACAGAATGCATGTATAAGAAAAATATTATTTGGATAAATAAATACATACATACAAATGCATATCAACCATCTAGCGTTTCAAAAAAAAAAATACTAATAAAATAAAATTCAGAATACTCAGATTGCCCTATTAATATCTATATATTCACATGGTACAATGGCTTATCGTCCAAAGAAAATGTCACAAATAAGAACTCACAAAAATATAAGCCTTGTGGATTTGTCCACGTTTTGAAGAGTTTTATCATTTTTGAGTAGAAATTGAGAGAGGAAAAGGGGTATATTAAGGCTGGGCTCCTCCACCTTCCGAGTGGTGGTGTTATGGGTCCCCAACCTATTTAAATCAGTGAATCTAGGTCCCCAAATGACCGAAACCATGAATATAGACATTAAGCCCCTATTTGGCTCCATTAAAATGAAAGGGAGAAAATATGTTTTGGAATAGCAATTTTTTGGAGAATGTATGGTTGAAAATGAGTTTTCGAAAAATACATTTTTCGAAAAATTGAGCCGAAACAGGGGCTAAAATCATTCGGGTCTTTCACATGACCCACAACTAGAGGGCAAAACTTGAGGAAGCAAATGTGAAAGAAGAAAGAATAGACAAAATAAGATTATCAGAATGCACTCGTGCCTGCAATTTGAACATCCAAATCGATGAATTTTTGTCTCGTGAGGACCCAAATTCACATATTTAAATAGGTTGAGGACCCATGACTACACTACGTGAAAGGTTGGGAAGCCAAGTCCTAATTTACCCAAGGAAATTCAGACCAGAAACAAAAAAGGCTTAGTTTACTCCCGCCAAGAATACACTAAAAATCACCAGGTTCCATCCATTAACGGATGCTCCCATCATCTCAAAAAGCACAAAATCAAACAATATCAGAGTGATACATGCAAGTGCAAATGTAAAGAAAGGAGTTGGGGTTCAAGCAAAAAATATGACAAGCTGAGGCTAGAGAACATTGACAGTTGTAAAAGTGGAGCTTTTGTTTCTCTTCTGAATAGAAATTACTTGGAGTTTCCACCCTAAACTAAGGAATTCACTTGAAAGAATATATTTCACTACCACATATCATTTTGTTAGAATCGATAAGTTCTTAGTTTATTTCTTTGCATATGTTTCGCAAGTGTTTATAAACAACTTAATTTATAAATAGATAGAAATGAATGGTGAATAAGTCCTTGTTTGAGCCCCATTATTTAAAAACTCATCTTTCTCCAAACCCAATTTCAACCACACATTCTCCCAATGAAATAATTTTGCATGTAAACCCAGAACTTTTCCTTACTTCTTAACCCCACATTGTCTAAAAAATTCACTTTTTACAAAATCTACTCTCAAAAAATGGGGAACAAACAGGGGCCTTAGTATTTATTGGTCTCATGTCATGCAAAGCAGGCAGGGGGCTCCAAGTTTCTAATAACCCCCCACCTGCAGCCCACCGACCCTGGAAAAAGAAAATTGTAAAGAAAACACCAAGGCACCTTTATAACACAAGCGACAATATGCGTTGAAAATGAAAATCCATTCAATCTTTTCAATTATAATTTGCTCACTATAAAACACCACAAATAATTACCCTTTTTCTCTGCTTCCGATACCCGAGTCATATGCGAAGGAAGTTCCTCTTTCTCCAAATCCTAATCAATCACAATCAATTCATATAAAGCAAAAGGAAGCAAGATAGATACTGCAGAAAAAGAACAACACATACCAGTTCACCAATCAAGACAACATTTTCTCCACGAATTACGTATAGACCTAATAAGATGTCACAGTAAAGATCACCAACAATAACACGCTCACATGCACCTTCTAGAACAGCATTGGCTACGAATAAAATATTCAAACTTTTGTTAGTCAGAGGATAATGAATCGTATAAGCAGGCAAACGATACATTACGCATAAATGTCAAAATCATTACCAAATTGATCAAAAGAACGAAGAGTTCCCAATAATTTCCTTCCATCTCTTAGCAATACAAGGAGTTTCTCTGCCGAAGAAAAAAGAAGTTTCAATTCCTAAAAAAAAAATGTTTTGTGATGCCCATGCTTAACTTCATTCAGGATAAAGTAAGCTAATACAACCATAACATGTTTAGCAAAACTAAAATAACCTGCTCCAGTTTTAAATTATTTCCAGTAGAAAACCTTGAACTTGAAGTGCCTTAGAAAACATACAATAAACAAATAAACAATATCGAAGCATATAAGCCAGTACTAATGCAGCTTTCAATTCTTGGACTGTAAGCAATAACAGACTTGTGGTATCCATTTTGAAGTGGCACTAAAGGATAAGAGAAACAAAAGATGGAAATAATTGAAATTTTGTCACTTCATTGAGAAAGAAAGAGCTTTGTCATCCAATTATTAGTATTCCGAACCAAGAAATATAATTCAATATTCTATTCCGAGACGGCAAGTCGTCCATACTCATCAGTCTGTCAATTTATTAAAGTCAATTTATAATGGGGATGTTAAAATTTCCAAAACATGTCAACATCCATTGACATAGAAAACATAATCAGTAATCAGTATTAAGTTCACCAGGTAAAGTTCACATTTTGATGGCTTCCTGATCATGGCATGAAGCATATCCTTCTATTACCCCATAAAGAAACCACATTTATCTCACAAACAAAATTTGGTGTTTGATATTAAACAATCCTACAGGAGTTACTCTTGAAAACTCGAGTATAATGAGTCATACTGTTGCACATGGACAAAGTAGGAAGGATATCTTAACTCTTTTTTTCCTGAAAAGCTTTTTATCTAAAACAATAAAGCATAAAAGGCCAACCATGGTTATTACCATTTACATATAGGCTTACATACAACTGAAATTCACATCCGCTCCATATGTCAAAATCTCCATTAGGAACACACCCCAATACACACATAAAAGAAAAACTAAAATTCAATTCCGTACGGCTGAATTGCAAATTCCCACAACCTACTGACTTCAAGAACAATTGGCACGTTTACCAATAAAATAAAATTTTCTGGAACCTAAAAAGATGAAAATATTGTACTGAATAAAAGAAACTTACTATCAAGATAGCTGGCAAGAGAAGTAGAGAGGGTAAATATCTTCCGGGCCTGCCCAAGACATTGATGAGCTCAAAATAAGACTTCAAATTTTTCGGTTCCCCAAGAAACCCACACAAATAACCAACAATTTCAATGAATCAAATTGCATTGGCAGCTCAGATTTCTCCGATTGTATTGCCTCCAGTACCCCGCTTCACTTCTTGTTCACGAAAATATTTGAGAAGTGATATTATTTGTATAAAACCCCAATTCAAGAAAAAGGGAACAAGGGGATTTGTTTCGAGTTTTTGTCAAAGTTCAGATCTGAAAACCCTAAACTCTGGTATGGCATAGGCCTATCCACAATCGGAGAGGACCGTGGAGGCGCAAATATATGCTAGTTTATGAATGAGGTTTCGTAAAATCACCGCTTCTTCCTCTTTTATTATTATTTTTTTTTTCTTTTTGTTAGAATAGTATTCTTTTAACTTCAATATTTTACAAAAGAAAGTCCTCAACTTTTTTCCACCTACGAGTTGCCTCCAATTTATGTTTTGAGACAAAATGGAGGTTAATTTTACAAACTTACAAACTTGCAGAAACAATCACTAAACTTACGAGCGTTTTCACTAACGGTCACTGAAATTTACAAACTTATAGAAACGGTCACCATTAGGACCATTATGATTTTAATTCAAACTTAAAAGTTCAAAACATCTGAACATAGAACTTTGAGGATCTCAAGTGCAAATTTCAAATAAAGATAGTTTAGGAGGGTGATTGAGCCCCATTTTTATGAAAAAAAAATACATTTTAGAATAGTAGATTGATGGAGAATATTGGTTAAAAAATAAAAAAAAAATTATTTACGCGAAATATTATTTTAATGAAGAAATGTGTGGTTGAAAAAAATAGAAAGAAAAATGTATTTTTTTTAAAAAAAATTAGGAATTAAACATGACCTTTGTATATCAACATCATGACACGCGATGGATCAAGATTTTGGATAATAAAAGATGTGTTAACATGGCATCTTATTATAACTTAAATGTAACAATATATTCAATATTGCTATATGTACAGAAGAATTATACAAATACGTAAACAGATAGCCAGTTGACAAGCATTCATTGGATGTTGGAAAAAAATAGTTTTAAACCAACCAATGCAGTGTTGGTACCTGTATATATGTCATCCCTTTTGTCAAAAACTTTATTCCAGTATATTAGCATGCAAATTTGGATAGTAAATGGAGATAGCAGGCCATTGAGTTGAGAAAATAGTGCTAGTTGAAGAAAAGAAGCAAGTGCTTGAGACCACAGAAATTCAATCCGACTTGTGGCAGAAGGTGGGAAGCTAGGTTGGACGAGATGGTGTTAGTGTTTGCGACTGATTAACACAGTATCACATACAAGTAATATAATAACATAAACGTTACTGTATAAGTCATAAAGTTAATCCCTACAAGTCATGAAAATGGGAAACAAAATAATATATACATTATTCTACAAAGTAACACACTGTAATACTAAAATGTTATTTTTTAATAAAAAAATTTGAAATATTTTTAACGTTGCTCTATAAGTAACACAATAAAACATATGTTACTCGAACACGTAACCCATTAAATATTTTTTTTCCTAAATGAAAAATTTTAAAAAAAATAATATTAAATGAAAAAAGATGTATTTTAAAAGAGTTATAAAATATTAATTTTTAATCACGAGTTATTTTTGAAAAAAAATAATGCTAAAAGCACAACTTGGGGATAATCTCTATGTAATGTGACAAATAACGTGAATGCAATGATAATGTCAATTAAATATGTGAATATGAGATTTGTTACACATAGATATAATAGTAGTCCACTTCAATGCTACGTCGCCACAAAAAAGGGTCACATCACGTGCCCACATGTCATCAAATGAACATTTATGCCTCAATCGTTGAGGCCCGTCTGAATAAAAATGACATGATCGGCAAGGCTTGCTTAAATAAAAGGATCTACAAAATTTTAACACTCGGTCAAAAATATGATTAAAGACTTCGGACATGGACGTCATCTTAATGTGAATTCTAATAAATCAACTTTGAAGTTGTGCCGCGTGCCTTTCCATGCAAACATAAAGTGTCACAAAAGTACAAATATCAATAAGCTTATAAAATTTAATCATGAATTCAAACAAAATGATAAAAAAGTCAAGTCATAAAAATGATTAAAATGCCCTCATCAAACCTTATAAACAGGCTACTGCACAACTTAAAAAATGACTTTTGAAAATCAATATCTCTCACACTCAAATAATAAAAATTGGATTCAAAATATACAAAAAAGTCCAAGAGGAAAAGCTCTTGAGAAATTGAGAGGGAAATTACACAGCTAGCTTTGAAAAATGAGCATTGCTGCCAGGGCACACACTAAGGAGGGGGCCTCATAATTTTTATTAATACACTGTGGGGCGGGCCCTACGGGCCCCTGTAAGGTAAATCCCTGTACGCAGGGCTTTACTGTTGAAAAATACAATCCATTTTTTTGATGTCAACAATTAGGCACCATCTGTGGAAGCTTCAAACCAAAAACCATAAGCAAAGAACACACAAGGAAAAAGAAAAGCCAAGAATAACAAATGGAATTGATCAAATAATAATGAAAATCCGAAGCGAAATAGAATGAAAGCCATGTTTCAACAGGAAATAATCAGAGAATAAGAAATCGAAGATCATAAAATGATGGTTAGGTTAACTCATACAGTAGCCGACATGGCTACTAGTACACAACGTTTGTTAATGAAGACATCGTATGAGACAGTTCTTAATACAACAAGGCCATGGAGTTCCACCTCTCCAAGAGGATGGAGGTGAGAATAGAGTCAAGGGCTCAATGCAAAGATAACAAGCATCACATTATCCCCACTAAACAGCCAACTTGCATATTAACCCACCACTCATAGGAAGGCTATCAACCCATTGTGAACGAGAGCGGAAATCTTCTAGGTTTGTTAGTATTTTCAACTGGTTGGTAAGCACCGAGCCCATATAGGACGAACCCCTGAGAGGATCTATAAAAAGAGCGGGGCAAGAAAAAGCTAGTCAGTCCATCAAGTCGACAATGACGAGTATGATCTTTTTTCTTCAAGACGATCAAAATGTTTGGGAGGCCTTAGCGAATTTCCAATGCTGAAAATGCAGAAGTTTTGTTGGAAAGGCAATCCCGTTGATTATTCCAAGAGTATAACAACCATAAATTTCTTGGGAGCTAGCACATCACACAAATGTTGAGGCTTTCACATTACTCTCCAGAGGAGTAAAAAAGTGGACAATAAACTTGTTGGCAAAATGGTTTAAATATTAGTGAAATGGGTCAACTTTGAGCCCAAATTTCAATGGGACTCGTGCCTTAATTTTAACAGGACCTAGCTTATTCACAATCTACTCCGCGAGATGATTAACGTGATATATTTATTTATCGAAAACTATTTAGAATTGAACGAAATATTTAATGTCAAAGTAACCCATTTGAAACTAGAAACTACTGAATAATTTGATGTATTGAAAATTGCCAAACATTTATCCCACATAGAAAAGTTAGGAAACTTTAGTGTGATTTATATGGTGCAATTTTGAGAATTGGGTTTGGGCCTCAAGAGGTACTAATAGTCTTTGGAAGGGGGGAAACTTATATCCTATCGGGTTCGGTCCTAAACCCGCACACGTGCCCGGGTCGTGTTCTGGTGGGTCCTTGTACTATATTAATTTTTTGGACAAAATTTATTTAAATTTTTGGGCCAAATTGTAATTAATCAAATTCTTGGGTACTTAATGATATTAATTCTTATTGGCTTATTTCTGGGTAATATTTTGGTCTGGACAACCTATTAACTGTTTTTTCCGTTGCAGAACTAAACAGTGTATCTGTTCAAGTTTGGAAGCTGTTCTGAAAAAGTTTGAGGGATGTTCGAATGGCCACGAACGATTCTATAAATAGTCAATCCCGCTGCCAAAATAATCATACAATTTTCATTGCAAATATTCTACGCTTTGAATCTCATTCTCCCTCTCTCTCGTTCTGATATTATTTTCGAAGTAAATACACTTCGTTGGAACTCCTGCAGATTGCTGTGCTACTTTCGTACGAGACAAAATTCGTTCTATCCTGGGAAACGATTGTTGAACGTCTTTAGCACTTTTGAAGGCAGCAAATTCGTTTTAAGGAAACATCGTGAAATCGGTGGGCTCGAATTTATTTTTTGATCCTGTTGATCAAATTGTTCTACTGTTCATATTACTTAAAGGTAATTCTGTCAGATTGTTTTATGGAGAAACTTATACTCCAGAAATAACAAAACTTGCACCGGGCAACATTTTTAGTTAGCCTTGACTTAAAAAACCAATTCATCAATATGTTCACCATAGGAATGCCCAGCTCGACTCCGACAGGAATGATCCTTGATATTAGGCAAGGCCTTGGAGAGGATCAAAATAGCAAGAAACAAAATGAAGAGGGAACCGGTCACAATAGAAGATTGATCAATATTATCTTCGGGTTTGCTTTCAATGGAATGGAGGTAGAACATCCGCTAACTCCAATTTCGAACCCATTGTAAGGATTTACCAGAGAAGGCATCGTGCCAGGTGAAAAGATAACCCTGTCTGTCATTATAGGAATCGCAAACAAGACAGCTCTAACATTTTTGGATTTCCTTATAGTGGACAATAGATCGGCCTATTATGTAGTCCTCGGGAAACAAGCCCTTCATTACATATTTACATAGAGCGGCTACTTCTCTCTATAATTAACAAGGAAAATTTCATGTGTACAGGAGATATCTTTACAGAAGTCTTATAGACTCTCACATGGGGCTGGGCCCCATGTGAATATTTTATTTCAAAAAAAAGACCACCCACCCCAATGTTGTGTCTTGTCTGTAAACATTCTGTAAGAATTTATTCTGTACATCTAGCGTTGCTCAATTAACAATGTTTACTGCAATTGAAGTAAAAGAGATGGTGTGTCAATTTTGGATGATGTGTTGTTATTTTATTGGGGAAAACATTTAGAGACAACTAGTCTGTTAACCCAACATTTTCGGACAACTACTATGTCTGGCTACATCTCTTGCATCCAATCTTCGACTTCGGTTCTGACATATGGACAGCCCCTGCCCACATCGGCCCCCTATTGGCCGGTTGTCTACTGCCGGCAGACAACCGGCCAATAGGGGGCCGACGTGTTGGACAGGGGCCTGTCTATGAAGATTAATCTCTTCGACTTTGCCTATGTCTGCCTTGTACTTCTGTTGCATGCATTGCATCTGTCCCGCGTCTTGACCCTTGCTTTGGCACTGCACCACATAGCCTTTGGCTCCTTGCTTGTGGCTACCTCGTCACCAGCCTTCAGCTCTTTCAACATTCTTAGGTGCATGTTTCAGCTACTTTTGCAGAACTACCGCTGTCAAGACCAGATTGTGACAATATTCTCCCTATCTTCTTTAAAAACATCAACGCAACAACTAGAATAGAAGAGGGCTTCTTTTATAGAAATTCAATCACAGTTCTCTTCTTCCATTCTTTGATCAAGCTGCTTTTGAGCTTCAACAGTATTTATTAATGGAAACTTGAAGAATTATTGAGTTATATTGCATTAAAAATTAAAAATCAAGGTAAGCCACTGTTTGGCCATTATTAAAATTAAAATTGATTTTTCTCTCTTCCTATCAACCTCACATTCTCCAATTAAATAATATTACAAGTAATCTCAAAACTTTTTTTTTTCTTTTTTAATCACACATTCTTAGAGAGAGGGAAAAAAAACTATTGTTCCAACCATTAAAATTTCAAATAATAGGGGCCTGATGTGATCCAAGCAACGAGTCCAAGGAAGCCGAGCCCCGATCGAAACCCGTTGCTTATCGAAGGAGGTCCGATGACGCGATCAAGGGCAATAAGGGTAAATCAAGCATTGGGACTACTCGTGCAAGTAACAATGGACGACGTCATGATCTACACGCAAAAAGAGACAAGTTTCATGTTGGGGTCGAAGTCGGAAACCAATTGGATCAACAAGATACAAGCGACCGAAAAAGGAGTCCCACCACAATGCCTAAGCGACCGCTTAGAGTAAAAGGCAAGCGGCCGCTCAACCACCAACCGAAACGCACAGGGCGTCAAAGAAACCTTCCAAGTGACCGCTTGGAATATAACAAAGTGACCGCTTGGTTATAAAATTCAGCGAGTTTTCTATTTTTGACGAGAATCCTAGTTTCCTTAAAATTCTATTTTTTATTGATGTTTTACCATATTTGGGGATTATGCACAAATTTCATAGGATTTTTAGCCTTAGTATAAATAGTTTATTTATCATTATTGTAAGGACCTTTGACAATTTTATCAATTAAGTGAGATTATTGCTTTCAATCTTGTTCTTCTTAGAACACCGCGAACTTATCAAGATCTTCTTGTGACATTCAACATCAAGTGCAGATCACGGGTTTTGTAATCAAAAGGTCTATCAAGCGTCGTTCTTGTTGGGTTGCTTGATTCAACATTCTTGGTTGAATCTCTAAACCGGAATTATTTTTGGACTTTCTTGGGGTTTCAATCTAGTTGTGGGGTTGCGTAGTGATCGTTGCTACATAGTTCTCATCAATTGGTATCAAAGCAAGGCTCCAAAATAATTAAGGTTATATCTTTTGTTGCTTTGAGTCTTGTGTTTCTTTTTTTCTTCATTTGTTCTTCGTGTTCTTGTATCCAGTAAAAGTTCTTGAGCCTTTGATCCAAAAAATTCAAAAATTATTTCTAGACTATTTACAGGTCCGAATTAAGTCTCGTTTGTTTTGCTGGTTTTCTACTCAAATTCCCAAGAGTTAAAAAAAAATTCGAAAAAAAAAAAATTATTTATTATTGTTACGGGAATTTCCACCATCATCCATTTTTAATTCTTTGAGTAAAAAAAAAAAAAGATATAAACAAACTTCACTTCGAATCCTACACTTTTTACTTCTTGAGTTTTTAGTTATAAATTCAAATACTTGGTCTTTGTTGAGTCTTTCTTCATCTCTTTTTCTTTTCTTCTATCAAATTCGCGATCACACTCGGTTGGATACACGGGATTACATCTGTGAGTTCACCTTGTTCTTTGAAAATACTTGAGCGAAAGCATTGAGTGGTAAAAGGCAAGAGTGGTGAGATTAATAGAGGGTAAAAGCCAAAATTTGAGTAATACACGAGTGATTTTTGTGAGGCTACAATTCTTAAAGATTAGGATGTCAGATAGAGAAGGTTCAAATTCCATCAGACAGCCGATCAGAACTACATGGGAGATGATGCAATAAGGAGGTTTGAGAGGGTGCTTGGGGATATGATTGAAAGGCTTGGTAGGTTAGAAGCGTCGGGATCGAATAGTCATAGGGGACACTCAAATGCAAGGAGATCGGGTAGGAGAGAGTCTAGGAGGGAGTGACATGATGACTATGAATATGGTAGTGATTGGGATGATGATGCATCATTAGTAGGTGAAATGGGTAGAGTGAGAAACAAAGGTGGTAGGTTTGAACGAATAGGTAGGAACAACTTTGGAGATGATGTCGATGGGAACATGAGTAGCATTAGGATGTCAATTCCACCGTTTAAGGGAATGAGTGATCCGGAGGCTTATTTAGAGTGGGAGAAAAATGTAGAATTGATATTTGAGTGCCACAATTATTCGGAAGACAAGAAGGTGAAAATGGCAATTCTTGAGTTTGTTGATTATGCCATAACATGGTGGGACCAAGTGGTTACATCTAGGCAGAGGAATCGGGAGCAAACGGTTAACACTTGGGATGAGTTGAAATTTATTATGCGGAAGAGATTCGTGCCTAGCCACTATTATAGGGAGTTTTGCATCAACGATTGCAAGGATTGTATAGGGGTCGAAAAGTGTTGAGGATTATCATAAGGAGATGAAAATTTTGATGATCAGGGCGAATGTGGAGGAGGATCGGGAAGCCACCATGACTCGTTTCTTGAATGGAATGAATAGGGAAATTGCTAACACTGTGGAATTGCAGCATTATGTGAAGATTGAGGATATGTTGCATGTAGCCATGAAAGTTGAAAAACAGTTGAAAAGGAAAGGGACAACTAGGCAACCGTTGGGCACTTCGGGTTCTAATCCAAATTGGAAACCGAGGTGGGATAACAGAGCAGATGGTGTTGTTTCAAAGGGGAAAGATGAGAGTACTAGCAGGCCCGTACCAAAATCAGATTCACAACCAGCCAGAAATCGGGACATTCAGTACTTCAAGTGCTTGGGAAAAGGGCACATCTTTTCTCAGTGCCCAAACAAACGGACGATGATATTGCGCAATGGAGAGGTGGAGACTGAAGGCGATGATGAATTTGAAGACATGTCTGAATTGGAGGACGTTAGTGATCATGGAGACAAGGTGGAGTATGGAGTTGGAGAAGAATTACTGATTACAAGACGAACTCTCAACACTCAAATCAAAACAGATGACTTGGAACAACAACGAGAAAATATATTTCATACACGATGTCACGTCAACAATAAGATATGTAGTGTAATAATTAATGGGGGTAGTTGTACGAACGTAGCTAGCACAACACTTGTGGAAAAATTGGGATTACCACTATTCAGACATCCTAAACCCTATAGGTTACAATGGTTAAATGATTGTGGGGATATTAAGGTGAATAAGAGGGTGTTGATTAATTTTTCAATTGGTAGCTATCGGGATGAAATTATGTGTGATGTGGTACCTATGCATGCAGGACATATTTTATTGGGTAGACCATGGCAATATGATAGGAAAGTTAGTCATAATGGGTACAAGAATCGATATAGTTTTAGCAAGGATGGGAGGTCCATTACCCTTGCGCCCTTAACACCGGCCCAAGTGTATGAAGACCAAATTAAATTGAAAAATACGGAAGACGAGATAGTGAAAAAGGTGGAAAAGGTGAGAGAAGATAGTGAGGTGGTTAGTAGTGGAAAAAAAGAAGTGGAGTTATATGAGAGAAAAGAAAGAGAGGTATCTGAGAGGAGAGAAAAGCCGAAAGCTAATTTCTTTGTAAAAGGGAGTGAGTTGAGAAGAGCGGTAGAGGGCAAAAGGCAAGTAATTTTGATAGTCTATAAGGAGTCATTCCTCAATCTTGAGGAGTCTAACCCACCCCTCCTCGATTTAGCTACATCTTTATTGCAGGAATTTAACGATGTCTTCCCGGAGGACATACCCAGTAGGTTACCACCCATTCGAGGCATTGAGCACCAGATTGACTTTGTTCCCGGAGCTGTGATTCCAAATCGACCAGTTTATCGAAGTAATCACAAGAAGACAAAGGAGCTGCAAAAACAAGTGGAGGAGTTGATGAGTAAAGGGTATGTGCGGGAGAGTTTGAGCTCATGTGCTGTCCCAGTGCTACTTATACCAAGAATGATAGAACATGGAGAATGTATGTGGATTGCAGAGCCATCAACAACATAACGGTAAAGCATCGTCATCCTATTCCTAGGTTAGATGATATGTTGGATGAATTATATGGGGCTTGCATGTTTAGTAAAATTGATTTTAAAAGTGGATATCACCAAATTCGAATGAGGGAAGGTGATGAGTGGAAAACTGCATTTAAAACTAAATATGGCTTATATGAGTGGTTAGTAATGCCTTTTGGACTCACTAATGCACCGAGCACTTTCATGCGATTGATGAATCATGTTTTACGCGCTTTTATAGGTAAATTTGTTGTTGTGTATTTTGATGACATCTTGATCTATAGCAAGGATCTAAATGAGCATGTAGAACATCTTAGAAGTATACTTGTGGTTCTGAAGAAGGAACAACTTTATGGTAATTTTAAAAAGTGTACATTTTGCATGGAAAATGTTGTTTTCCTAGGATTTGTGGTGAGTGCTAATGGGGTTGAAGTAGATGAGAAAATAAAGACTATTAAAGAATGGCCAACACCTAAGAGCATAATTGAAGTTAGGAGTTTCCATGGTTTGGCTAACTTCTATAGGCGTTTTGTGAAATATTTTAGCACAATCACCACACCACTCACTGAGATTGTTAAAAAAAGTGTGGATTTTCATTGGGGTGATGAACAAGAGCATGCATTCAACACAATTAAGGATAGGTTGTATAAGGCACCAGTTTTGGCACTCCCTAATTTTGATACAGCTTTCGAGATTGAGTGTGATGCATCAGGAATAAGTATTGGAGCAGTCTTAATGCAGGAGAAGCAGCCTATAGCTTACTTCAGTGAAAAGCTAAGTGGAGTAGCGCTCAATTACCCCACATATGACAAGGAACTATACTCACTTGTTCGAGCCTTGAAAACTTGGCAGCACTACTTGTGGCCTAAGGAGTTTGTGATACACACGGACCATGAATCATTGAAGCACTTGCAGGGTCAAGGTAAGTTGAATAAAAGGCACGCGAGCTGGATGGAGTTTGTGAAGACATTCCCTTATGTCATCCGGTACAAGCAAGGTAAGGAAAACGTGGTGGCAGATGCATTGTCTCGAAGGTATGCGCTATTAATTTCTCTTGGTTCTAAATTACTTGGTTTCGAACATATGAAGGACATGTATGCTAGTGATTTCGATTTTTCAGACATTTATTTATCATGTAGTAAAGGAGCTATAGATAAAAATTTTAAGCAGGATGAATATTTATTTCGAGAAAATAGGTTATGTGTCCCTAATTGTTCGCTGCGTGAAGTGTTAGTTAGAGAAGCACATAGTGGTGGATTGATGGGTCATTTTGGAGTGACAAAGACTTTAGATATGGTAGGAAAACATTTTTATTGGCCTAGAATGAAAAGTGATGTTGAAAGGATATGTAGTCGTTGCATAACTTGTAAGCAGGCTAAATCTAAGGTTTTACCTCAAGGTTTATACACGCCATTACCTATACCTAGTGAACCTTGGGTTGATATTTAAATGGATTTTGTGTTGGGTTTACCTAGGACTAAGAAGGGTCGGGATTCCATTTTTGGTAGTGGTAGATAGGTTTAGTAAGATGGCACACTTTATTGCATGTCATAAAACCGATGATGCCACTAATATAGCGGATTTATTCTTTAAAGAAATTGTGCGTTTACATGGGGTACCTAGGACTATAGTGTCAGATCAGGATGTTAAGTTCCTCGGTCATTTTTGGCGGATTTTATGGAGTAAATTAGGCACCAAGCTTATGTATTCCACAACTTGTCACCCACAGATCGATGGCCAAACTGAGGTAGTGAATAGGACCATGACTCAACTTTTGCGCACTATGGTTCATAAGAATTTCAAGAGTTGGGAGGAGTGTTTACCTTTCATAGAATTTGCATATAATAGGGTCACGCATTCTACTACTTCATTTTCACCCTTTGAAGTTGTTTATGATTTTAATCCACTAACACCTTTGGATTTAATACCTTTACCTGTGAATGAACGAGGTAGCTTAGATGGTACAAGAAAGGCCGAGTTGGTAAAGTCCCTTCATGAAAAGATAAGATTGCAAATTGAGAAGAAAAACAAACACTATGCTTCTCAGGCAAACAAAGGTTGAACAAGCGTGATATTTGAATCTGGTGATTGGGTCTGGGTACATTTCAGAAAAGAGCGCTTCCCGGAGCAGAGAAAATCAAAGTTGCAGCCACGAGGGGATGGTCCATTTCAGGTCTTGGAGAGAGTCAACGACAACGCCTATAAATTGGATCTTCCAGGTGAGTATAATGTTTCGGAAACTTTTAATGTGTATGATCTCTCTCTTTACGATGTAGGTGCAGATTCGAGGTCGAATCCTTTTGAAGAGGGAGGGGATGATGTGATCCAAGCAACGAGTCCAAGGAAGCTGAGCCCCGACCGAGACCCGTTGCTTATCGAAAGAGGTCCGATGACGTGATCAAGGGCAATAATGGTAAATCAAGCATTGGGACTACTCGTGCAAGTAACAATGGACGACGCCATGATCTACACGCAAAAAGAGACAAGTTTCATGTTGGGGTCGAGGTCGAAAACCAATTGGATCAACAAGATACAAGCGACCGAAGAAGGAGTCCCACCGAAATGCCTAAGCAACCGCTTAGAGTAAAAGCCAAGCGGCCGCTCAACCACCAACCGAAACGCACAGGACGTCAAAGAAGTCTTCCAAGCGACCGCTTGGAATATAACCAAGCGACCGCTTGGTTATAAAATTCAGCGAGTTTTCTATTTTTGGCGAGAATCCTAGTTTCCTTAAAATTCTATTTTTTATTAATGTTTTACCATATTTGGGGATTATGCACGAATTTCATAGGATTTTTAGCCTTAGTATAAATAGTTTATTTATCATTATTGTAAAGACCTTTGACAATTTTATCAATTAAGTGGGATTATTGCTTTCAATCTTGTTCTTCTTAGAACACCGCGAACTTATCAAGATCTTCTTGTGACGTTCAACATCGAGTGCAGATCACGGGTTTTGTAATCAAGAGGTCTATCAAGCGTCGTTCTTGTTGGGTTGCTTGATTCAATATTCTTGGTTGAATCTCTAAACCGGAATTATCTTTGGACTTTCTTGGGGTTTCATTCTAGTTGTGGGGTTGCGTAGTGATCGTTGCTAAGTGGTTCTCATCAGGGCCAAACGGTTTTTTATAATTCAACTAGAGTATTATAATGGAGGTAACAGTAATACAAAGCGGTGAAACTTGATAATAGTGTATTTCAATTTTTTTTAATTCATAATTTAAGTTACCTATAACTCTCGTCTATTATTACATCTTTCTTTCCCATTTTTTACACTCCGTTAGTCACTATGGCTATTATATCTTCTACATAACGAGTTAAAGGATTTCTGCTAACCTGTTCTTTGATTTTACCAATTAGTGAATCTCATTAAAAAGGGAGATATCAACGCTTCATTCTACCTGTTTAAGCCAGCAACTCCTAGCTATACTTAAACTTAACCAATAACAACACATTAAATTCGATATTCCAGAAGATAAGAGACCATTACAATTTAGTTGTCTATATTTCATGAATAAAATATTTTAGCATGATAGAGGAACATGGAATCTAGAAAATAATTAGTAATTGAAATATCAGGCAATATTTAATGAGCATTTGAAACTCTGTAACTCACTAGAGGCCGGGTAAACAAAGAGAAAATGTGTAAAAAAGAGATATCCAGCAAGAAGGAAAGAATTGAATAGAGAAACTCTATCTTGAATAAGAACCTATAGGAAAATGTATTGCCTCAAAGAAAATCTTCTTAGTATCAGAATATTACATAACATGTGTGGTATCTATCTTCTAGCATTAGACATAACCATGAAAAAGAGGGTGTTTCCTGCCCACAAAAAAAAAAGTTGTTTTTTGTTGTATAATTTATGATCACTTCATGAGCCACTCTATTTGTTGAAACATCTGCTTAAAGAATTCAACTCGGCCATGATCCAATAAGTGTACTTAGTCATTGGAACTCGAATGTTAACAACCTTGAGGCTTGTTTAAATTTCAAGAACAATGTCTGCAAACCCAAATATATATATTTTTTTGTCAATTTCCTGTTATTTTATATTGAAAACTGTGAATCAGATATGCTAAACTGTATAATATGAACTTACATTCAGAATCAGTTTTGTCCCATTTAGATCCCTCGCTTTTTTTCTCCTGCTCTTCATCTTGATTTTCTGCATTTGATGTATGTCTGTTATCCCTTAGATATTTCTTTGTGGATGATGCTCGAGAAGAATTTTGAGGATACATCCTCTTGGTGAGCATTGTTCTTAAAAGCTGTAAATCACGATTAATACAATTCAATGGGAATACCATGACTGAGAACTCAACATAATATTAAGCTCTTTAAAAGGACCCTAGGGAAACTGCATTAAAATGTGTACAATCTGTCTACTTGTCCATGATTTACTTAATTTGTTGCACAATTAGGCTTCATAAAGTATTATCCTAGTGTAAGATCTAATATCACCGAACATTTACTGAAAATGTAATTGTTGCAGATATTTGCATCTTAGATTGTGAAAAACAGGGGCCTAGACATTCTTAGGTAAAATTATTTGCAATTTTTGCATCAAGTATAAAGGTTCAGCATGAATTATATGAATTCAAGCATCAAGAAAATAGAGATGGTTACCTTCTCCATCCGTGATTCAGGAAATGGATCTCGAAGGCTGGGAGTTGGTGCAAAGCCACTTCTGCAAGCAAACATTTTCTTGAGAAGAAAAGTTACTGATTTCTTGCTGATTTCTTTCTTCTTATTTTCACAAACATCTTTGCATCTTCCGAGGATTATTCTAATGGTTCGATCAATTTCTTCTTCGTCTTTATCATCAGAAATAGTGCTGATGCTGAATCTATTAGAAATTGTGCGATCTACTTCCAAACTAGAAGGGCAGTTGAGGAATCTATCTAATGGTATATCATTAATTGGTTCTTCAGCTTTTGGTTTGCGAGTCAAAAGTTTTGTCAACTCCATTTGTAACTTTCCAACTTCTTCAGCAGTGAATTCCGAAAAATCTGGAGAGGAACATTGCTCATCCAGGAGGATTTCGTTGTCTGGATTCTGTACAATTTGGCTCTCTTGATTTTCTGTAAGATCCGTGTTGCCAAAAGTTCCAATTGCCAGCAATCCTTGAGGCCAGTCACTGAATTCTTCCTTCGGAGGTTCATTCTTTGTATGATCTGCATGAAGGGAGTTAAAATTTGAGATCAATAAATAATAACCAAATTTATACGTGACAAGATATTTGAATTGCTATAGCCAATAGCCCCTAGATATATAAAATTGTGCAGCCGAATGTAAATGGAGAAGAATTTTTAGAATTTTCCCCAGCTGTGAAGGCTATCATGTAAAAAAATTCATAAGTTTTTTGTATCATTCTGTCGAAATAGTTAAGTTGCATCGGTTCCTAGCCGAAAATACACGCATTAATTTAATCTTTCAAGGGGAAACAGATGATTTTGAGACTCTAAATCGATATATGGCAGGCACATACACTGAACTCTTCCATTATATCTAGAAAAGTTGCTTAATTTGCCAGACATTGGAAATTTTCGTGTCAGCCACTTTGAGAGTCCTTATAATCTTGATTGACACTGGATCTTCATGGAATATATCGTACACTAACATCCAAAGAAGATATTCTGAGTGTTGTATCAGATTACTTCTTGATGGGCTCTTTGATTTTACTTTTCTTTAAACACTGATCATGTTAATCGACAATTTTTATGATTGCAAGGAGATTAACAATCATTTTCCATTGTTAATAGCACTAGAATTGTACAGAATTGGAAAAAAATGATTGCAAGGAGATTAACAATCATTTTCCATTGTTAATAGCACTAGAATTGTACAGAATTGGAAAAAAAGGACGAGCTCTTTCTTTAATCACTAATTAGTCATGTGAGACGGAAGTCTCATGCACGGTTATGTCTTTAAGAGCGATTCTTGTGCATCCTTGGATCCACAATCGATATTCAATGAAAAGTAAAGAAGCTCAATATAGCAATTTTGATATACCAGGTCAAGTTAGAAAGTGCATGTTTATAAAATTGAATTACAATTATACAATACTCAAGTCCCCTCACAGCTCCCACTCCCTCTCCAAATTAACTTCTACAACCCTCCTCCACGGACAAAGGAAAAAGAATATTTTACTAAAATATGTCTTACACTATTAGATCATTAACCAGCACTGTAACAGAAGATTCACTTGCATTACGTAAGAAGGAAGAAGAACGTACTTGTAGCAGGAACTGCATTTGGCTTCTTATTCCCTTGTCCTCCATTGAACTTATTCTGCATCCAGTTGAAGAACTGCAGCCAAACAAATCAAAACCACTATAACAACAGTTGCATACTGTTTCCTAATGAAATAAGACAAATATCTCACCGTCTCTCACCTTCATTTCCAAAGAACAGTAATTAAATTCTCTTCACTGTTGCTAGAAAATTTAGCAAGGCCTGTGGGAATTAATGGTTGTGTTGTGTGGTGTAATTGGAAAAAAGTCTGGCGCTCAAAAAGCAGATCCTAGAAGCCAATAAGATTTCAGCTTTGGAACTAATAAATATAGATTAATCTGTTATGAAAACCATGGCCAAAGCTGAGCAGCTTTTCATTGGTTCAAGTTACTAAATATTAGACAATTAGGATCCGCTTAACCTTTCGCTCAAAAGAATCAACCTTGTATACAAGCTCCCTGTCAATAGATATCCCAATGCTAAAAAAACTTTCTCTTTTACATTAACCTTTGTCTTCCTCTTAGTACACGAATGGGCTGCCCCACGAGTCTCTTTCTTTTTCGCACTCCAAAAGAGAGTTCTAGTGCTGTGTATATTCCTAGTTTTTCGACTAACATTTATATATGGTGAGCAGAACCATATAAACAATTCCACCCGAATTTATATATTGATAGTTACACATGGGTGATTGAGTTCTAGAGCCATGTGTATATGTACTTTTTCGACTAACATTTATATATGGTGAGCATCAGAACAGAAACTAGATCACTAAAATGTGGGGCTATCACACGATATTAGGTGTGTAAATACACAATGAGGTGAAGAATTTGGGGGCCACAAATGTTAAACGAGTATCGTGGCACTGGTTTAATCCATGAATTAAGAATGCTAATTTTGAGGTATTACTGTCAATCTCGAAAACGTGAACTATCAGAAGATCACCGAATTGCCACCAAAATTAGGTCTAAGCACTTGGATTACGGGCTCAATCACCACAAAACGACAGCAAATAATCGAACAATTGGGAAATAAAACGATACAAGTTTTTTCCCAAAATCTTAGGGAAATTACGGGAACAAAGTAAAATTGAAGAGTAAATGTCTTAAACCTCAAAAATCCTACAATTCAAATTATCTACAATTACGAGAAGAGAAATTTAAAGAAATTGGCAGCTCCATACCACACTACTTTTCCATCTGATTGTTAGATTTCCTCGTTCATAATCACAAATTTTATGGATTTGAAACGAGGAAGTCGTGAAATACGCTGTTTCAGGAATGCTGGAATGAAATGAGGAAAAATGGTCAACTTCAATTCTTTTTCTTTTATATAATTTTTGTTTTTAATAGTTCTTTAGTAACTTGGTTAGTCTGAAACTCTTTGGTCGTCCCAATAATTGAAGTGTTTGATTGCTCATTAGACTTTAATGAAAATCTTAGCAACTAAATTTTTTGGGGGCGTCCTACCATCATTAGATGTTTGGTCATGGCATCGTGGACGATACATATAAGAAGAGCGTATTTTATTGTTTAATATATTTTAGTGAAAATTACACAAAAACGTACTTTTCAAGACTACTTTCAAAAATAAGATGAAAATTTTGATTATATAAAAATCAGATATTTTTTTATTAATTAATATATTTTAAAATCAAATAATTTATCCTACAGAAGACCTCTCTCTATAATCTCACACCTCCCTCTCTCTCTCTCTCTCTCTCTGTGCACGAAAGATGCTGCCCAACTTTCCCCATGTCGGTGTCGCTCCCATGCCCACCACAAGACGTCGCCTACCGATCTAAGAGCAGCGTTGATATAAAGGTTTCGACCTCACAAATCACCATTTTTTTATCATATCAGTGTCTTTGACCTAGACTACAGATTTAACACGCCTCCTCCTTCACAAGCCTACAGATTCAACCTACCATCATAATCGAATTGTCATACCTCCTTATTCATCTCTATTTTTCTATCTACAAGGTCACACAAACAACTATTTAATTCGGTGGCTATTTCTGGTTTGGGGGAGATTCCCATTTCGCGTAGCGGAGAGCGCCGCCCCTGTCACTTTGCAGAGGTGGTGGTTTGGGGGTTTTGTGTTTTTGTGATTTTTTCTCGTTTGATCTGTTTAGATCTAAGACTGCTGCTGTGTTGAGACTGTTACTATTGCTATTGCTGTGATTTCGATTTGAGAATGTTGTTGTGACTTCGATCTGAGAGAGAAAGAGGGTAGAGTTGTTGTTACTTTGATATGAGAAAGAGAGCGGGTAGAGTTGCTGTGTTGTGAGAGAGAGAGAAAGAGAGAGAGAGAGAGAGAGAAATGAAATGGGTGTCGGGTTGGATTGTTTTGGTTGGTCGTCGTGGTGTAGTTTGGCGGCAACGGTTGTCGGATAGTGGTCACAGATTATTTGATTAAGTGTGACAACCAAATTGGTTAATCTGTGACCAATAAAAAAAATATGTGACCAATGATTTGAAAATTTGTGACTGTGACCTAAAAAATTGTTCATCTGTGACCAATAATCTCATAATTTATGACTATATGATAAGTTATAACTTATAATAATTGTGATTTGTGACCAATGAACAAATTGTGGCCTATGAAATTTTTGAATTGTGACCGTAAAATAATTTGTGACATATTAAAATTTTGATTTGTGACCTCGAAAATAAACCGTAACCTATAAAAAATTTTATTTGTGATTTCGAAATAATTTGTGACTAATTAATTTGACAATATGTGACCAATAAATGAATTTGTGACCAAATTGTATATATTTGTGACTTTTATATATTTAATTAATTAAATCATAAATAAATTTTAATAAAAATCTGATTTTTCAAAGTTGAAACTTGTTCTCTTATTATTAAAATAGGTCATATTTATCATCTTACTTATGAAATTTTTCCTATATTTTAATAGTCGTCTTTGATTGCTCAATGTACTTTAAATTGATCGAATTTAGGCCCATAATTTTTTCAAAGTGACGACGGGATGATGTGAAAACATGTGTTTTGTTTACTTTTTGTGTATAGCCCATGTTTGAGCCACATTATTTTTCTCATTCTCATTCTTCTACTCATTTTCAACAACACGTTTTTCAATAAAATAATATTTTTCATCACATCGATAACTTTTCTTTATTTTTAATCACATATTCTCCAACACATCAACAATAAAAATGCTTTCTTTCTCAAATAATTTGGCTCCAACAGGGGCTATATGTTTATAAAGTTTTTTCCAAGTTAAACATTTTATTGAATCATTTAGTTAATGGAATTATTATGTGTTATTATAGCCCTTGTTTGGGTTCCATTAAAAATGAAGTTTAAGAAAAAAATAAAATTTTAAATTATGATTTTTTTCTGAAGAATGTGTAATTGAAAAATAAGAAAAAAATTTGGATTTATAAATAATATTATTTTATTGAAAATTTTGTGGTTGAAAATAGAGAAAGAGAAAAATATATTTTGACAAAAATGGAACCCAAACATGGGCATAATGTCATGTTCAATGGTAGAAGTCGAAAATTCAAGTATTTTTTTTTTGAATTATATTGCAATTTATTAAGAGCTTATTATGTTTAAATGTGTTTTCTTAGCGATATATTTATTTATATTTTCAAGATTCAAAGATTGAAAGGATGACATATTTTTATATTATTGGTGCCATTAATGCAGCATGATTTTATAGACATGGAATAAAATAAGATATTTGAAAAACGGTTGTTCTACTGTTATATGTACATAATAGATTTGCAAATATATGATGTGGGGAAATATGATTGGATCATAATTTTTTTAATCAAATAAAAAAAATTATCCACTCTCTTTTTTGACATATTATCTATATATAAATCATTATATAACAATATACATATAAATAACATTATTCTTAGAAAAAAGGCGTAGCATTTCAAATAGTAATGTCATGACAAGTCATGAAATCAAATCAAATTGTAGTTCCCCAACTAAACAAAATTTAAGTAAAATTACCAATAGAGAAACGGTATCGAGTTTGATTTGATTGTCTCTCGTAGGGGTGTATGTGATCCGATTTTATCGATTTTTGACAGATTTTCAAACCAAACAGTTTAAACTGGCTTGAGAAAAATTCAAATCTAAACCAATCCATTTTGAATGGTTTGAAAAAAAAAAAAAAAAAAAAAACTCAAACCCAAACCTAACTGTTTTATCCGATTTTAAATCGTCGGTTTCATCGTATTTTTTTTGTCAGTCTACTTTTATGTCATTTAAACCTAAACTTATTTGGTTTTAAAGATGAATAGTTGATCAACGACTTGAAGCTTTGAACCGAAGGAGGAGGCATCGATTGTTGAGATTACAGAGTTCAGACCTTGAGAGTAGTCACATGAAAATGAGGCGACGGGAATGGGTGGGCGAAAGTGGAGCGGAGGAGGCGGAAACGAGGTCGCATCACGTGGAAATGGGAGTCGCGTTGCGTATGAGGAAGATACACTGGTGGAAGCCTGAAATCGTGGAAATTAGAACGAAATGTCGGGAATGGAATTGTTAGGTTTGATAATTGATACTTTGACTTTCAATTAAAATGAGAAATGTATGGGTTATGGATTATGTCGTTATGAGTTGGGGCCGTTGGATAGTTGGGTTAGAAAATTACATATTCCTATTGGGTTGAAAAATATAAAATTGAGATTATTATAATTTATGTATAAAATATAAATTATGATTATTGAGTAATAATAATAATTATAATATATATGTAGTAGAAAATTAGAAATTAAAAAAATACCCACAAATGACAAAATTATTGAATTTTACATATTTGAAATTTTGGATGAATTTTCAATTTTTTTTTTATATTTTTTCGCTGGTCCGATTTTATTTTAAACTGTAATTAAAATTCTTAAACCTAAACCAAATCAAACGGTTTGGTTCAAAATCATTTCATTGACGGGTCCACGTGACACCAAACCGACGATTTCTAAAATGCGGATTCGGTTCGATTTAGCGATTTTTGCTTATAACCCTAATCTCTCATATTAATATTCCATTAGCGAAATAATTTAATAAAATGTTCAGCCTGAAAAATCTTTTTAATCACATAATAAAACAACATTAAACTCACAAAATAGACAAAACCCATGTTTTCATATCATTTTGATATCACTTTGAGACGTTTAACGACCAAAACTCGGCCTAACTTATAGTATATTGAACAATTAAAGACGTCTTGCTTACATGGATCGTCCCTCTTCTGTGATTAGGCACCTAACAGAGATGGGCGCCAACTATGAAATCCGTCTGCCAGATCAGCTACTTCGTTAGAGACACAGAACAAAAGTATTTTCAATGTGTATCGTCCAAACTTTTAAAAGCTTAGTTGTCAAACTCAATAACTTAAAGTGTAGTGAGCAATTGAAAATGTCAATCTAAATTCACTGATTATTGGAAAAATTAACTCTCGTTTTCAAGCATTGATTTTGAACTTAATACGAGTTTGCTTAATATCTCATTAGACCCCTGTTTGGTGGATATTAAAATAAGATTTTTAGTAAATTTTGATAGAAGTTGATGAGATGTATAATTGAAAAATTGTGGAACCCATAAAATATATGGTTAAAATTAATTATTTACTTTAACTTAAATTAAAATATAGATTTTAATTAGTAGCAAACATATGCTAGATAAGTTGAATATAATCATATATTTTAATACTATATATTCCATGTTAGAGTTCATTAAAATTTTTAGGTCATATTTAGCCATATTATTTTTCATTTATTATTAATAAAACACGTCTGATGAAATTATCGAGAATACATTTAAATAAAAAATTGATCTGCAGCTTGTATCGATTAGACATGAAAACAAACGTTTTTGAAATATTAATATATTCAATAAGTCTATATGTACAGATTTATTGTTCACATAACATTTTCAAAACGCTCACATGGAATAGGTGGGGTGGATATTTTTTTTCAATATTTTTAATCACACGAGACCCACCCCATGTGAGTGTTCGATAGGAATTTTGTACATATTCCCTAATATGTTGGACGGCGAGTTGCATAACCTTTTGAACATAATGTTAGTCAATATGAAAGGACATACATAGCATAGGTCTTATAGACATTATTCTAAAAATTAAGTGCATGTTTGACAATTATTATTTGAAAAAAATAATGTTTTAAATAGTGATTTTTAGTAAAATGTATGGTTAAAAGATAAAGAAAAATTTTGGATTTATATGCAAAATATTTTATTGTATGGATGTGTGTTGAAAATAAGTATTTAGAAAAAAGTTTGAAAATAATGATTGTCAAATAGGGTCTAAACTTTTAGTCTAATTAACTAATATATTTTATCTTCTTATATTAGCAAGAAGAGACACGCACACACACTAATACAAATTAATCTTTAGTTGATAATCCAATAGTTTTGAAAGTGTTATAAAGAATACTGAATACAACCCAGAGTATTCTTATAATATCAAAACTTTTCTTTTGATATCTTTGAATGTGATTTAAAAAAAAAAAAAAAAAAAAAAAAAAAAAAAAAAAAAAAAAAGTCATAAAAGGGATATTATGTTATGAAAAATAAAGAATTTATAATTAAGGAGAGTACTTAGTAGGATTTTTAACAGCTGTTTCAACCGCCTTCCAATTCTGCCTTTACTTTTAGAAAGAAAAGATAGGATAGAATACTGTTTACTTTTGTAAAAGTTAGACAGATTTTACTGTTTTCTTTTTGATTTTTTGTAAAGCAAAAGATTCTTTTGCTGTAGAAACACGGTTTCTCCATCTATAAAAGGAGAACCAAATTCATTTGTAAATATATAGAGCTTTGATATAGAAATACAATATCAAGTTTCCTCTAAAAGATGTTTTAATTTCTTTTCTTTCCCGAAAGGGAAATCCTTAGTTTTCTTTTATCTTTCAGCAATGTAATATCCCACAAAAATATTTTTAAATTTTTGTATAGTTTGGTTTGAATGTTCTAAGGAATGGATCTAATAATCAATATTAGTTCTAGATCCTATAAGAACATATGTTAATAGTTTGTTTTTACAAAAGTTGAAGAAATTTTGAACAGTGTTATATTCAATGCCGAATGCAACCCTGGCTAGAATATAATATCAAGATTTTGAAAACTGTTTTTGTAAATGTTTTGTAAAAAGATTTTATGTTTCATACTGGGTATATGATAAAAGCATGTCTTAATTTTTGGGTTTTCAAATGCTGTTTTAAAATCAGTCCTGAGTGACCTCCCAGAAAGCGTAAAGGCCCAGTGGAGAGGCTAAGAAGCGCTATAGAGGAGAGAAAGGGATACTGTTTTAAAATCGTTTTGTAAGGAATTGTCTGAAAAGTCCTGTCATTATAAAATGGAAATTAAGCCAAAGTTCATATATCCCAGATGACATGATTTCATCATTTCAAAATGATTTTGAAAAATAGTTTTGAAAGTGTTATAAAGAATACTGAATGCAACCCAGAGTATTCTTATAATATCAAAACTTTTCTTTTGATATCTTTGAATGTGATTTTAAAAAAAAAAAAAAAAAAAAAAAAAAAAAAAAAAAAGTCATAAAAGGGATATTATGTTATGAAAAATAAAGAATTTATAATTAAGGAGAGTACTTAGTAGGATTTTTAACAGCTGTTTCAACCGCCTTCCAATTCTGTCAAACAAATTTCCTTGTTTTATAGAATTATAATTAGACAACAGATTACGCTACAAAGGTAATATTTTTATAATTTTATGTTTTTTAAAATTCATAGAATAGAAGTAGATAAAATTATTTATAGTTTTTCTTTTCATAATAATAAATTTAGAGATTTTGAATATAGTATAAATTTTGAAGACGCAGTAGAAAGAGAAAAACCTATAAATTATTTATTTGCTGTATTACAAGTAGTAAAAGATTTACCTCCAGAAATAAGAGAACAGATATTATATAGATCTTTAATATCAGAATTTAGAGAACAATATTTTACAGACTATTTTAATTATATATTTGAAATAGAATTAGAAATAGAATTAATAAAACAAATTGAAAGTGAATTAGAAATAGAAAATAATAATTATAATTATAATTATCATTTCTTGAATTATAATAATTATCATTTCTTGAATTATTGTTATTCTGTAGGTAGGAATTCTGTAGACTCTTGGTATTATTTATCAGATTAACTGGATATATTAAATAAAGAAGTAAATAATTTAAGTAAAAAGATTTTAAAAGTAGAAGGAGATATATTATCAATAAGAGAAAATTTAGATTTTATAAAAGAACAAAATAAAAGTATTTTAGATAAAATCATTAAAATTGAAAATTTTAATAAATTTCCAGATCTAAGAATAACAGAAGCTATAGAAAGTATTAATAAAAGATTAAATAATATAGGAAATCAACCAACAGAAGATCTAGATAATGTTATAAATAAATTAGAAAATTTAAGTTTAAAAACAACAGGAAAAGAAAGTATAATTAGAAAAATTTCAACAAATTTTTATAAATATGAATAATAATAGTTTTCTTGGAAGAAGTAGGACTATTAGAGAAGAAGTAACTCCTGAATCCTCAAATAGAAGACTTAGTACTTCTAGTATAAGTAGTAATATTATAGAAAGAATATTAAATAGACAATCTCAATATAATCAGAATATTGAAGAATTAATTAATCCAAAACAGGATTATGATAGATTTCAGACTCATGGTTTACAGTTATTAAATCCAGAAAAATTATATAATAGAGGTTTATTAGAATCAAGAATTCAGTTTTTCAGCCATACTAGAGAAGTTTCAATTCAGTGTTTAGATGGTCAAGTTAGGAAATTATCATTAATTTCAGAACAATCTATAAAAGACTTAAAAAAGAAAAATTTTAAATTTATGCATTTAGGTTTAATAGTAATAGGAGTTAAAGGTTTAATGAGAAAAAATTTAGGAACTAAAGTTTTATTAACAATTTATGATGGAAGATTCCAAAATATAGAAAAAGGAATGATAGCTAGTACAGAAGTAGATATGAATAACAATATAGGAATAATATATTGTAATCCAGATATGTTTTGTACGATAAAAGATTTTTCAGAAGAAATTAAAATAGGTATACAGACTCATGGATATGAAGAAGTAAAGTCAGGAGAAAATTTACTAATAAGCATAAGATTTTTAGGGAGGTGCAGTAATAGTTCCCAGACTAAGTATAAAGTTTATATAGACAAAGTTATAAACTTAATGAGTAGTAAAGGTATAAAAATGATTAAACCAAAGACTTATGATTCAGAAATATTAGCAGGATTAGAATGGAATTTAGATAAATTCTTAGAAACACAAGATCCTATAATAACTCCCCAAGAAGCTATAACATATAGAGATGTTTATGGAAAGACTAGTTTAAGATTTGGTGATTATAATACTATTAATAATAATGATTTTGAAACAGAATCTAGTAATAATAATGAAGAACAACAAGAACAAGAACAACCAAGACAAGAACCATTTATGGATGCTGTAGAAACAGAAATAGAAGATAGAATTGTTTATCCTAAAGAATTAGAAATGGATTTATCTCCAACAGAATTATTAAAATTAGAAGATCATTTGTTTTTAAGAAAACAAATAGGAGAAAAAGAATATTTATATTATGATAATAATAAGAATATAAGAATAGGTGAAAATATAGATGAAATAGATAATAAGACAGAATTTTCAGAAGCCAGTAATTATAAAGAATTAGCAGATGAAGAAATGAAACCAGAAACTAGTACATTTCAATATGGATTAGGATACCCACCTAGGAAAGCTTTAAATTATGAAGATAAAGGGCAAAGTTATATTTCAAAAGGAAAACTTAGACCTTTAGAACCAGTTATAGAATTTCAGACTCCTCATAAGCCACAAATATTAAATATTACAGCACATGATCCACAGACTTGGGATAATGTAATAGAAGTATGGAAAAATACAGTAATAGGTAATTATATAAGATTATCTCATAATGTACATATGGAAGCATCAGAAATGTATAGGTATTTAGAAACATTCTTAGGAGAAAGTGCAAAAGCTACATGGGAAGCTTATAAAAAAGATAAACAAGAAGATTTTGAAAATTTGGTAGCTTTAGGAAATAATCCATATAATTTTTGTTTTAAAATTCATGAATTATTAACAGGAGCAGACCCTAATATAGGACATACAATCTTACAAGAAAAAGCTGTTAGAGATTTAGAACAGTTAAGTATAAATAGATGGACAAAAGGTAGAGAAGTTAAACAATTTTTAAATGAATTTCATTACTTAGTTTCTATTTCAGGTAATACTTTTAATCAAGAATTAGGTAATAAATTATTTCATAAATTACCAGGACCATTAGGTTTAGAAATAACTAAAAAATGGAGTGAGATTTTAAGTAATAATAGACCAAATTATTTATGGAGTATAGGGCATAGGACACAGTTTATAATGAAATGTTTAGAAGAAAAATGTGTAGAATTACAGATTCAGAATCAGCTTAAAAAGACTGATTATAAATTTTGTAAAGATATTTTTACTCCCCAGACTTATGGTAATAAGTTTAAAGAAAAAGATAAAAAATATAAGAAAAAAATATCAATATAAAAAGCCTACTAAGAAAAGATATTATCTTAGGAAATCTAATAGAAGAAAACCTTACTTAGATGAAAATAGACATGTTAGGAAATTTAAGCCAGAAAGAAATTATCCTAATAAGTTAAATTGTTATGTATGTGGAGGATTAGATCATTTAGCAAAGACTTGTCCTAAGAAATTAAATAATAATGATAAGAGAAGTACATTAATAGAATGTACTAATGAAGATTTATTAGAAATAGATGAATATATTTCAGATAAAGAATCTATATATAGTATAGTATCTATAGAAGATTTAGATAATCAAATAGATTTTGAAAAAGAATCAGATTATGAAGGATTTATAAAAGAATTCTCTAACATTCAAAATTCTTCAGACTCAGAAGAAGGTATAGAATTTATGAATATAGAATTAGAATTAGAATGTAAACATAATTGGATTAAAGATTTAGGATCTGATAGCATAGCATGTTATATATGTAAATGGTATCCTAGTAAAAATGTAAGACTAAAATGTAAAAATTGTTATAAAGAAGCATGTAAAAAATGTTTAATTCAAAAAGAATTAATAGAACCTGAAGAAAATAAACAGATAGAAATAATTCAATTAGAATTATCAGAAATTAAAATTCTTAGAAAAAGAATTGAAAATCTAGAAGATATGCAAAGATATATATTACAAAGGATAGAATTATTAGAACTTAATAAAGATAAAAATCATGAAATAATTCCAGAACCAGAATTAGTTCAAGTTTTTTGTAATTCGGAAAAATTAAAAAGTATTAAGGTAAAATGTTATGTTAGAATAGAAAATTATGAAATAGTTTGTTTAGGATTAATAGACTCAGGATGTAGTCATTGTATAATTAATAAAAGAATTATACCAGATAAATATATAATAAAAGCAAAAGACCCAATAGAAGCACAACAGATGGATGGTAATTTTTATAGTTATCAAAATATTTTAAGACCAGCAAAGATTAGTTTTGAAACTAATTGTGGTAAAAGTACAGAATATAGTTTACCAAAAGACTCAGTTTGGGTAAGAGATTTATCTTTAAATACAGATTTAATTTTAGGATTAAGTTTCTTATTAAAAGATAATGGTAGTATAATGATTAGTAAAGATTTTATGCAACTACAAAAATTTACAATTTGTGCCCCTAAAAAAAATAACTATAGTAAGAACATCCCATCAGAGTTCGCTGAGAAGCGTGGTGGAACTAGGAAAGATGATAATGAAAAAGAGTATGAAAAAGAGTGTGAATGTAGTAAAGAAAAAGAATGTCAGTTGATAGAAGAAGAAGAATTTGATGAATTAGAAAATGGTTTAGAATTTTATTATGAGCCAATTAAAGAAGAAGATAATTTAAGATCAGAATTTGTAGAAATTGAAAGAGTTTATGATTTGTTAGTTACAGAACAAGATATAGAAAATATGATTAGTAAATTAGAAAAATTAGAAATATTAGGAGAAAATGTTTTAAAATTTTGGGATAAAGATAAAATTTATTGTGAGTTAAAAATAAAAAACCCAGAATACATAATTAAGACAAAAAATATAGATGCTACTAATCAAGATATAGAAGATTTTAAAATGCATATTACAGATCTATTAAAATTAGGAGTAATAAGAAAATCAGACAGTCCACATAGATCAGCAGCATTTATAGTTAGAAAACACTCAGAAATAGTTAGAGGTAAGAGTAGAATGGTAATAAATTATAAAAGATTAAATGATAATACTATAGATGATGCATATAATATTCCAGATAAGACTGTATTAATAAATAAAATCCAAGGATGTAATATTTTTAGTAAATTTGATTTAAAATCAGGTTTTTGGCAAGTAAAAATGCACCAATATAGAGGGGGGTCCTGAAAAACAAGGAAATTTGTTTGACAGAATTGGAAGGCGGTTGAAACAGCTGTTAAAAATCCTACTAAGTACTCTCCTTAATTATAAATTCTTTATTTTTCATAACATAATATCCCTTTTATGACTTTTTTTTTTTTTTTTTTTTTTTTTTTTTAAAATCACATTCAAAGATATCAAAAGAAAAGTTTTGATATTATAAGAATACTCTGGGTTGTATTCAGTATTCTTTATAACACTTTCAAAACTATTTTTCAAAATCATTTTGAAATGATGAAATCATGTCATCTGGGATATATGAACTTTGGCTTAATTTCCATTTTATAAGGACAGGACTTTTCAGACAATTCCTTACAAAACGATTTTAAAACAGTATCCCTTTCTCTCCTCTATAGCGCTTCTTAGCCTCTCCACTGGGCCTTTACGCTTTCTGGGAGGTCACTCAGGACTGATTTTAAAACAGCATTTGAAAACCCAAAATTAAGACATGCTTTTATCATATACCCAGTATGAAACATAAAATCTTTTTACAAAACATTTACAAAAACAGTTTTCAAAATCTTGATATTATATTCTAGCCAGGGTTGCATTCGGCATTGAATATAACACTGTTCAAAATTTCTTCAACTTTTGTAAAAACAAACTATTAACATATGTTCTTATAGGATCTAGAACTAATATTGATTATTAGATCCATTCCTTAGAACATTCAAACCAAACTATACAAAAATTTAAAAATATTTTTGTGGGATATTACATTGCTGAAAGATAAAAGAAAACTAAGGATTTCCCTTTTGGGAAAGAAAAGAAATTAAAACATCTTTTAGAGGAAACTTGATATTGTATTTCTATATCAAAGCTCTATATATTTACAAATGAATTTGGTTCTCCTTTTATAGATGGAGAAACCGTGTTTCTACAGCAAAAGAATCTTTTGCTTTACAAAAAATCAAAAAGAAAACAGTAAAATCTGTCTAACTTTTACAAAAGTAAACAGTATTCTATCCTATCTTTTCTTTCTAAAAGTAAAGGCATCTTCTTTTTGACTACAAAACAAACGACTTTTGTAAAAAATCTTCGTCCACTAAATTTCTTTTCTTTATCTTCATACAGGTGTCTTCCTTCTGGAGTCTTCATCTTATCTTTCTTTTTACGTGTTTTCTGATAATTGAGAATCTGGCTTCCTTTTGTCTGCCATATCTTATCTTCTTTGTCTTTTTCATCTAGTAGCATAATTATGCTCTCCAATTGTATCTAGTGAGTCTCCACCTTCAGAGAGTTGGTCTGGATTATCTTCTTCTGAACTATTATTGGATCTAATTATAATATTTCTTCCTTTATTTTTCTTTTTTATCAGCAACTTCTTCTTTTTTCTTGTATTCTTTTGTTTAACTTGTTGCTGAAAATCATCAATTCTACCAAGCATTTCTTTAAGTCTTTGAATATCTGACTGAGAAATCTGGTTTGGATCTTGAGCATCTTGATAATCTGACTCTATAACTATTGGTTTTTTCTGCTTTAAGTCTAAAGGACTTATTAATCTAGTAGCAGAAGTGCCAGTCTGCTGTGTCTGGTCTTGAAGATTTATAACAGGATTATCAGCCTGTTGAGTCTGTCTAGTAGGAGAATCAACAGTCTCCTGAGTCTGTTGAACTTTTGGCAAGTTCATAGCCATCAACGGATTTGATAAGTCTTTACCAGTTTCCGTTTGAACTGGACTAGCTATAGATTTCTGTGGCTCTATAGTACCTTGGCTAAAATCTGGATTTGAAATTTTTAATCTAATAATTTCTCTTTCTAAATCAGAAATCTTCTGTTGTAAAATCAGCTTTTCTTGCTGAAGTTTCTGATTTGATTCATTTAAAATTTTAAAATTCTTATTCATATTTTCACAATTTGAACAAAATTTTGAAGAAAAGTCTAATGGATCGTCTGAGACATTCTTTAAAGAAGGTGCAATAAAATAATTTATTCCTAAATACTTTCTACACTCATCTAAAGCTTCTGAAATAGAATAAAATCCTTTATAAAGAGGATTTGGAAATTTTTTAATACAGTCTGCTACTTCTAACCAAGTATGATAAACACCTGGCAATCTACCTTGCAAAACTACATAGCATTTAAACTTTTTATGATCTTTATTAAAGTATTCTGATAATGAATTTAAACATGCTAAAAAATATTTTTGATCTTTAGGATTCCTGTTATAAGAAATCCATAAATTATCTAAAATACATTTTTCTGCTTTACTAACTGAAATATGGGGTAATAATTTAAAACTAATATTACTATTAGGAAAACAAGCTAATTCTGTATTACCAAATCTCAGTTTATCAAAAGTCTGTGCTATATTAGTCTGATTCTGAGTCTGAAATGAAGAACTGGAAGTGCTCTGAAGCATTCCTGGTCTTGGGGCTCTAGGTCTTTGCATCTGCAAGAAAATATTAGTCATATTCTTTATTCTTAATAATTCTACTAAGAATATCTGCTATTTTGTTATCACTACCTTTAATATGCTCAAAATTAAAATTTATACCTGTATTTGTAATTCTATCTATAAAATTTAACCACCTTCTTCTATTACTTCTTTTATTTTCTAATTTTAATTTACTAACAAAACTAACTATTGCTTCACAATCTGTTCTAATAGTTATTTCTTTCTTAGAAATAATAAATAATTCAAAAGAATCTATAGCATAAATAATTGCTAATAGTTCTAAATCTATACTGCTAGAATTTATTTTTTCTTTATAATTTCCACTATTATATCTCACTATCTTCTCAGTATCTTTCTCTGAGTATTTATTGGGTCTTGCAATTAATATTGCTCCCCATCCTGTAATACTACCGTCTGTCTCTATTATTAAATAATATGTATCAAGTGGCATAGCTAATTTAGGTAAAATTCTTAATTTTTCTTTAATTTTTTGGACTAATTTAATATCTTCAATATTAAAATATTTCTGTCCTTTAGGAGAAGTCTTTCCATACAATGGTCCTGCAATCTTTCCTAAATTTTTAATAAAAGGTCTAGCATAATTTACTAATCCTAAAAATTTTTGTAATTGTTTTAAAATCTTCTAATTTATCAGGAAACTCTAAAGCTTTCTGAGCTATGTGAGGTTGTAATTCTATTTGACCTCTTCCTATATTTACTCCTAAAAAATTCTATATATTCTTTAAATAAGAACATTTTCTTTTTATTTATAATTAAACCATGTCTAATAAATTCTGAGAATAAAATCTGTAAATGTCCTCTATGCTCTCTTCTATTTTTACTAAAAACTAAAATATCATCTATATAAGTAATAATAAAATTACTATGCTTACTAAATATACTATCCATCTTTCTTTGGAATATGCTAGGGGCATTCTTAATTCCAAATGGCATAACTAACCATTCGAAATGTCCTTCTGGACAAGTAAATGCTGTCCATATTATTGAGTCTGGGTGCATTTTTACTTGCCAAAAACCTGATTTTAAATCAAATTTACTAAAAATATTACATCCTTGGATTTTATTTATTAATACAGTCTTATCTGGAATATTATATGCATCATCTATAGTATTATCATTTAATCTTTTATAATTTATTACCATTCTACTCTTACCTCTAACTATTTCTGAGTGTTTTCTAACTATAAATGCTGCTGATCTATGTGGACTGTCTGATTTTCTTATTACTCCTAATTTTAATAGATCTGTAATATGCATTTTAAAATCTTCTATATCTTGATTAGTAGCATCTATATTTTTTGTCTTAATTATGTATTCTGGGTTTTTTATTTTTAACTCACAATAAATTTTATCTTTATCCCAAAATTTTAAAACATTTTCTCCTAATATTTCTAATTTTTCTAATTTACTAATCATATTTTCTATATCTTGTTCTGTAACTAACAAATCATAAACTCTTTCAATTTCTACAAATTCTGATCTTAAATTATCTTCTTCTTTAATTGGCTCATAATAAAATTCTAAACCATTTTCTAATTCATCAAATTCTTCTTCTTCTATCAACTGACATTCTTTTTCTTTACTACATTCACACTCTTTTTCATACTCTTTTTCATTATCATCTTTCCTAGTTCCACCACGCTTCTCAGCGAACTCTGATGGGATGTTCTTACTATAGTTAGGGGCACAAATTGTAAATTTTTGTAGTTGCATAAAATCTTTACTAATCATTATACTACCATTATCTTTTAATAAGAAACTTAATCCTAAAATTAAATCTGTATTTAAAGATAAATCTCTTACCCAAACTGAGTCTTTTGGTAAACTATATTCTGTACTTTTACCACAATTAGTTTCAAAACTAATCTTTGCTGGTCTTAAAATATTTTGATAACTATAAAAATTACCATCCATCTGTTGTGCTTCTATTGGGTCTTTTGCTTTTATTATATATTTATCTGGTATAATTCTTTTATTAATTATACAATGACTACATCCTGAGTCTATTAATCCTAAACAAACTATTTCATAATTTTCTATTCTAACATAACATTTTACCTTAATACTTTTTAATTTTTCCGAATTACAAAAAACTTGAACTAATTCTGGTTCTGGAATTATTTCATGATTTTTATCTTTATTAGGTTCTAATAATTCTATCCTTTGTAATATATATCTTTGCATATCTTCTAGATTTTCAATTCTTTTTCTAAGAATTTTAATTTCTGATAATTCTAATTGAATTATTTCTATCTGTTTATTTTCTTCAGGTTCTATTAATTATTTTTGAATTAAACATTTTTTACATGCTTCTTTATAACAATTTTTACATTTTAGTCTTACATTTTTACTAGGATACCATTTACATATATAACATGCTATGCTATCAGATCCTAAATCTTTAATCCAATTATGTTTACATTCTAATTCTAATTCTATATTCATAAATTCTATACCTTCTTCTGAGTCTGAAGAATTTTGAATGTTAGAGAATTCTTTTATAAATCCTTCATAATCTGATTCTTTTTCAAAATCTATTTGATTATCTAAATCTTCTATAGATACTATACTATATATAGATTCTTTATCTGAAATATATTCATCTATTTCTAATAAATCTTCATTAGTACATTCTATTAATGTACTTCTCTTATCATTATTATTTAATTTCTTAGGACAAGTCTTTGCTAAATGATCTAATCCTCCACATACATAACAATTTAACTTATTAGGATAATTTCTTTCTGACTTAAATTTCCTAACATGTCTATTTTCATCTAAGTAAGGTTTTCTTCTATTAGATTTCCTAAGATAATATCTTTTCTTAGTAGGCTTTTTATATTGATATTTTTTCTTATATTTTTTATCTTTTTCTTTAAACTTATTACCATAAGTCTGAGGAGTAAAAATATCTTTACAAAATTTATAATCAGTCTTTTTAAGCTGATTCTGAATCTGTAATTCTACACATTTTTCTTCTAAACATTTCATTATAAACTGTGTCCTATGCCCTATACTCCATAAATAATTTGGTCTATTATTACTTAAAATCTCACTCCATTTTTTAGTTATTTCTAAACCTAATGGTCCTGGTAATTTATGAAATAATTTATTACCTAATTCTTGATTAAAAGTATTACCTGAAATAGAAACTAAGTAATGAAATTCATTTAAAAATTGTTTAACTTCTCTACCTTTTGTCCATCTATTTATACTTAACTGTTCTAAATCTCTAACAGCTTTTTCTTGTAAGATTGTATGTCCTATATTAGGGTCTGCTCCTGTTAATAATTCATGAATTTTAAAACAAAAATTATATGGATTATTTCCTAAAGCTACCAAATTTTCAAAATCTTCTTGTTTATCTTTTTTATAAGCTTCCCATGTAGCTTTTGCACTTTCTCCTAAGAATGTTTCTAAATACCTATACATTTCTGATGCTTCCATATGTACATTATGAGATAATCTTATATAATTACCTATTACTGTATTTTTCCATACTTCTATTACATTATCCCAAGTCTGTGGATCATGTGCTGTAATATTTAATATTTGTGGCTTATGAGGAGTCTGAAATTCTATAACTGGTTCTAAAGGTCTAAGTTTTCCTTTTGAAATATAACTTTGCCCTTTATCTTCATAATTTAAAAGCTTTCCTAGGTGGGTATCCTAATCCATATTGAAATGTACTAGTTTCTGGTTTCATTTCTTCATCTGCTAATTCTTTATAATTACTGGCTTCTGAAAATTCTGTCTTATTATCTATTTCATCTATATTTTCACCTATTCTTATATTCTTATTATTATCATAATATAAATATTCTTTTTCTCCTATTTGTTTTCTTAAAAACAAATGATCTTCTAATTTTAATAATTCTGTTGGAGATAAATCCATTTCTAATTCTTTAGGATAAACAATTCTATCTTCTATTTCTGTTTCTACAGCATCCATAAATGGTTCTTGTCTTGGTTGTTCTTGTTCTTGTTGTTCTTCATTATTATTACTAGATTCTGTTTCAAAATCATTATTATTAATAGTATTATAATCACCAAATCTTAAACTAGTCTTTCCATAAACATCTCTATATGTTATAGCTTCTTGGGGAGTTATTATAGGATCTTGTGTTTCTAAGAATTTATCTAAATTCCATTCTAATCCTGCTAATATTTCTGAATCATAAGTCTTTGGTTTAATCATTTTTATACCTTTACTACTCATTAAGTTTATAACTTTGTTTATATAAACTTTATACTTAGTCTGGGAACTATTACTGCACCTCCCTAAAAATCCTATGCTTATTAGTAAATTTTCTCCTGACTTTACTTCTTCATATCCATGAGTCTGTATACCTATTTTAATTTCTTCTGAAAAATCTTTTATCGTACAAAACATATCTGGATTACAATATATTATTCCTATATTGTTATTCATATCTACTTCTGTACTAGCTATCATTCCTTTTTCTATATTTTGGAATCTTCCATCATAAATTGTTAATAAAACTTTGGTTCCTAAATTTTTTCTCATTAAACCTTTAACTCCTATTACTATTAAACCTAAATGCATAAATTTAAAATTTTTCTTTTTTAAGTCTTTTTTAGATTGTTCTGAAATTAATGATAATTTCCTAACTTGACCATCTAAACACTGAATTGAAACTTCTCTAGTATGTCTAAAAAACTGAATTCTTGATTCTAATAAACCTCTATTATATAAATTTTCTGGATTTAATAACTGTAAACCATGAGTCTGAAATCTATCATAATCCTGTTCTGGATTAATTAATTCTTCAATATTCTGATTATATTGAGATTGTCTATTTAATATTCTTTCTATAATATTACTACTTATACTAGAAGTACTAAGTCTTCTATTTGAGGATTCAGGAGTTACTTCTTCTCTAATAGTCCTACTTCTTCCAAGAAAACTATTATTATTCATATTTATAAAAATTTGTTGAAATTTTTCTGATTATACTTTCTTTTCCTGTTGTTTTTAACTTAAATTTTCTAATTTATTTATAACATTATCTAGATCTTCTGTTGGTTGATTTCCTATATTATTTAATCTTTTATTAATACTTTCTATAGCTTCTGTTATTCTTAGATCTGGAAATTTATTAAAATTTTCAATTTTAATAATTTTATCTAAAATACTTTTATTTTGTTCTTTTATAAAATCTAAATTTTCTCTTATTGATAATATATCTCCTTCTACTTTTAAAATCTTTTTACTTAAATTATTTACTTCTTTATTTAATATATCCAGTTAATCTGATAAATAATACCAAGAGTCTACAGAATTCCTACCTGAAGAATAACAATAATTCAAGAAATGATAATTATAATTATAATTATTATTTTCTATTTCTAATTCACTTTCAATTTGTTTTATTAATTCTATTTCAAATATATAATTAAAATAGTCTGTAAAATATTGTTCTCTAAATTCTGATATTAAAGATCTATATAATATCTGTTCTCTTATTTCTGGAGGTAAATCTTTTACTACTTGTAATACAGCAAATAAATAATTTATAGGTTTTTCTCTTTCTACTGCGTCTTCAAAATTTATACTATATTCAAAATCTCTAAATTTATTATTATGAAAAGAAAAACTATAAATAATTTTATCTACTTCTATTCTATGAATTTTAAAAAACATAAAATTATAAAAATATTACCTTTGTAGCGTAATCTGTTGTCTAATTATCGAGAATACATTTAAATAAAAAATTGATCTGCAGCTTGTATCGATTAGACATGAAAACAAACGTTTTTGAAATATTAATATATTCAATAAGTCTATATGTACAGATTTATTGTTCACATAACATTTTCAAAACGCTCACATGGAATAGGTGGGGTGGATATTTTTTTTCAATATTTTTAATCACACGAGACCCACCCCATGTGAGTGTTCGATAGGAATTTTGTACATATTCCCTAATATGTTGGACGGCGAGTTGCATAACCTTTTGAACATAATGTTAGTCAATATGAAAGGACATACATAGCATAGGTCTTATAGACATTATTCTAAAAATTAAGTGCATGTTTGACAATTATTATTTGAAAAAAATAATGTTTTGAATAGTGATTTTTAGTAAAATGTATGGTTAAAAGATAAAGAAAAATTTTGGATTTATATGCAAAATATTTTATTGTATGGATGTGTGTTGAAAATAAGTATTTAGAAAAAAGTTTGAAAATAATGATTGTCAAATAGGGTCTAAACTTTTAGTCTAATTAACTAATATATTTTATCTTCTTATATTAGCAAGAAGAGACACGCACACACACTAATACAAATTAATCTTTAGTTGATAATCCAATATTTCAACTAGAATATATATATATATATATATATATATATATATATATATATATATATATATATATTAAATAAAAAACACACAAGCAAGATTAATAAACAACAAAAGAGTTTTTGGAATAGTATTTTTTGGAGAATGTGTGGTTGAAAAAGAAGATAAAGTTTTCGGTATATGTGTAGTATTATTTTATGGAATATTGTGTGGTTGAAAGTAAGAGAGAAATAGAGAAAAAAAAGATATGATATTATATGATAGGGGCTCAAACAGGGGACTTAATGTTACTTACTCTTGTTTGCGGAAGATGTTCCCTAAGTTTATTTATCTGTGTCAAATCCAACTCAATGTCATTCAATTTTACATCCACCGTCGAATGATTCATTAATTATTTGTATATAAAAATATTTACTCGAGAAAATAAAATAAAAAATAGGAAATTAAAATAAGTAAATTATGCATGTAGCAACGAGGTGGTGCTAAAAAGAATATATATATTTACCCTAATACTTCTTTTAACGTCAATATAGCTCACTTTGACACAAGAACTTATCTTTAGATCCCACTCTTCTTGAACGAAATGACAAATAATACTTGAATGTCCAAAAAAAAAAAAATTAATTAGAAGAACAAAAAACAATATTTTAAAATTGATTTTTGGATACTAAATTAAACCTTCACCAAATTTTTGTTCTAGCAATCGAAACTCAAAAACTTTATAAATCGAACTTTGAACTTGTTTGGTTTAATCATTTACGGAATATCAGTCCATATGAATTGAAACAGGATGTAATGGTTCTGTTTGGTTCGATTCCATAATTACATTTAGAACCAATTGTTTCTTTTCATTAGTTTTCAATTGTTTAGGTTCTCTTAGACTGTGCCCACGGTTAATTCAATAACCTAATTAGTTAAAGTTGCTATAAAATAATCGACAAAATGTACAAAAAAAAATAGAAAAATAGTTTACACGTTCGTGGTGGAGATATCACCAATTTAACACTTGAGTTTATAGGAGAAAAACGTCATTCATCTCGTCACCAATTTTGTAACAAATTTGCTTGGCTGAATTTGTACATAGAAATTTTTTACATGTTCCTCGAGATGCATGTAAGGAAAAAGTGAAAGAAAGTCTAAGAAAGTCACTCCCACCAAGAAAATAAGCCCTTTTTGATTAACATTAAGGGAAACCATGTGATTGAATCAAGTACAGGGTTTGGAAATAAAAAAACAATAAGTTTGCATGTAAAGAAGAGATTTGCTAAATGTGGAAGAATAAAGCTATTTGTACAGAAGAGGTTAACAGAATACTCACATACGAGTGGGTCCCATGTGAATAAAAAAGTCCAAAAAAAGAAATGGAGTCCTCGCATGTGAGTGTTCTGTTAACTTCTTCTGTCAACCTCTTTTGTGCGAGTAGCGGGATTGAAATGTGGAATGTTCTTATCACTATACGATGTGGACATCTACTCACCATGAAGTGGATGTCATCAATAGTTGACTAGCTAGCAATTCATTGGATCTTGAATATATTTCTTGCATATATTTTTGAGAAAATAGTGGTCATTAGTACTAGATATAAGATACCAAATAAAGACATATTAATAAATAAAATATTTTCAAAATTTGATTATAAATTTGAATTTTGGCAAATAAAAATGACAAAAGATTATATTCCTTGAAAAACTTTTACTACACTACTAGGACATTTTGAATAGTACGTCATCTCTTTTGAGTTAAAAAATGCACCATCTAGTTTTTAAAGAAAGATGGATAGTATCTTTAATTCTTTTCTATTTATTTGTGTACATATAAATGATATTTTATTACATAGCAAAAATCAAAATGAACATATGAAGCATTTAGAAACGGTTTTAAATAGTTCATAGAAAACGGTTTAATTATAGGTAAAAAGAAAATGGAAATAAATAAACAAAAAAAAAAAATTGTGTTTTTAGGAATAATTCTAGGAAAAGAAAAAATCTAGCTGCAAGCCTGCAACCGCGCATAGTACATACAATTTTACAATTTTCAAATAAAATTGAAGAAACTAAAATATTATAAGCCTTTTAAGGAATTTTGAATTATGCTAGACATTTTATTAAAGATTTAGGAAATTAAGTAAGACCATTGCATAGTAAATTGTCTAGTAAAGGACATAAATATTTTAATCAATCAGATATAGAACTAGTTAAAAAGATAAAAGAAGTAATAAAAAATTTATCACCATTAGAATTACCTTTAGATAATGAATATAAAATAATAGACGAATGTGAACAAGGATGGGGATATATTTTATATTTCAAACCAAATAAATATAGTGATAAAAAGGAAGAAAATATTTGTAGATATGCTAGGAAAAAATATAAGATAAAAGGAAAATACTTGACTAATTTAGATTATGAAATAATGGCCATCATATATAATATAGAAAGATCTAAATTATTCTTAAATACCGAATTTACAATTAGCATAGGTTGTGAAATTATAGTAAAATTTATAAAAAAGATACATTTTGATAAAATAAGACATAAAATATGGTTAAAATTATATGAGATATTGAATAGTTATAAAATCAATATAGAACACATAAATGGAAAAATAATAATATTTTGACAAATAATTTAAGTAGACAAAATATTAATTTTCGAACCCATTATTTTCTTGGTGCAGGTGGATCAGGGGATGATGAACTTTGAGAATGCCACTTTAAGAGTAACTACACAGGGATTTAATTTTCGATTCAAAGGAAATAATTTAGAAAGACTTCCAGAAATGGAGCATTGTCTACTAGATAATCTCTGGATGGAACGTGACCCTAAACAAAAATTAGACAACATTAATACCTAAGTTAACCATTTTAGACAAATTAACAATCAAGTAGAAATCAAAAAATTTAGTATATTTACGGTAATTAAGGGTAGAAAATCTGGTATATATAATTATTGGTCGGAAGTATTATAACAAGTAAAAAAGATTTTAGAATCCCTTTTTCAAAGGATTTTACACATTAAAAGAAACTTTTAATTTCCATAGAGAAATTATAGGATTTAATATATCTGAAAAAGTTACACAGACTAAGACCGTGCAAACCACTACTTCTCAACCATTATTTTTCATTTTTATCAATACATCTTTGTGATAGTAGTGAAACAATGACCGATGTTATTAGAAATCTGAATCTTTGAAAGTATTCATTAGAATAAAAATTACAAATCCTTGAAGATGAAGTATCTTCATCTCAACAAGTCATTAGTTAATATTAAAATTAGATTCTTCAATTAGAAGATAGCCTTTCTAAAGATATTTTTGAACGACCCATCTTCAAAGATATTACTTCTACAAATAAAAATTATTCTGATAAAAAAGAAAGACTTATTAAATTAACGTACTCTACAGTTGCAGGGTAAGAAATACTTTATATGAATTAGAAAGAAAATTGGCAATTGTGTTGTTCGAGATTCTATAAAGAAGTTAGTCGTACAAGAGATAATCGATTTTTCTCAAATTCTAAGCTATCATAACGAAAATCGATATTTTCTTAAACATGACCCCAAATATGAATCATCTACTAAAAAATCAACTTTTTAGACACAATTATCCTACAATTTCCTTTGATTATACAATATTTGAAGAAGATGACATCTGTTATCCAGCCTTACGGTTTGGCATGATAAACAACATATACGTTTAAATAGATCTTTAAGATTTTTTTCGCCTAAACTTAAACATATTCTTGATCAATTAAAAGATCACATTTTGATGATCCAATTCATTTTCAAACCACCTCTTATAAATAATGGTATAGTAATTTTAGTTTATCATCATATTCTAATAAACAAAGAAGCCAAAAGATTTAGACCTTCTTTGAAGACAAATACTAAAATAAAAATTAGACAGATTGATTATGAAAGAAGGATCTTAGAAATCGCGACAATGATAGAAGTTTAAAATAATGATTCTAGATTTGTAGTACAATGGAACAATAAAGTTATTTTCTATCAAAAGCATCTTCTTGTAATAGTTAAAATAGAAAGAAAAAAATTTCAATACCAAATATTCAACAAAAGGAGCTACATCTGATGGCTTCTTAAGAAACAAATGATGAATTAACAGAAAGACGACCAGATACAGAGGAAGAAGAGTACATATCCGATGACAAAACTAATGAAATGGATGTAGACTTAGAAGAAGTCTACATAGAGATGATGGACAGATAAGTGCAATAATTGAAAAAGAAGAAAAGACGTAAAGGAAAAGCAAAAGGTAAATGAATAGTACCAAAATGATAATTATTAGCAAAGAAAGCAAAAAAGGTGGAGCTTGAAGACGAAATTTTCAAAAGAATTTTTATTATTTTCATACAATTGTAAAGTGACATATAATTATTTCACCACCTACAATAGAGCACACGACAAAAAATATAGAGTACGCCATATAACACATGTACTCAAAAAATCTCTCGCAATCTTTGTAAATTCAAAGACTTCAAATTAAAGTAAGTTCTTTCATACTTTCTCTTGTTTTATAATTTTCATACTTTATTTATTTTCGGGCAAGGTCTAAAAGAGAAAACATGAAATAAGCAATTAATTTATTCAGAACTAATTTTTTGTTTTTCAAAAATATTTCTAATGCTCTTAGCCTCTTTATTTTGGATTTCATGAAAATATTTTTTTGATTTAAGTCTTAAGCTTTCTTTAGAATGTTAAAAAAAAAAAAAAAAGGCTAAGAGAAGATTAAAAAAATTTGAAGAAATTAATTTGTTGAACGGTAAAGTACTCAAAGGCTATTGCAAACATTTTTTTGAAGTTCCGATATTTCATGCCATTAGATAATTATACTGTATCTACTTTGCTTTGTTGTTCAGAAGAAATTTTTAAAGAGTTTATTAATATTTGTTTAGAAATCGAGAAATTGGTAGATTAGCTGTTATATTATCCGCACTAGATAAAAATTGAGGTGATTCCTATTTACAGATCACGAAGCAAATCACTGAACTTTCTATCTCTCAGTGTCAGAGTTTCTTGATAAAAGATCCTAAAAGTTGTAAGAAAAAACAAAAAGACATAAAAATTATAAGAGAAAATAATAATAGAAATACAAAGATTTCCTTTTTAAGAGAAAAGATTTCTTTTTAAAGAGAAAAGATTTTCTTTTAGGGAGCCCTCCAAATTGCTATCAAAACTATTTCTTAGTCTAAAACAATTAGTTTATGAAAAGAATCGATTACTTAAATCTATAGATTCTAGGAAATTCTAAAAGAAAATATAGTCTAGATACAACTTCTTTAATTTGTAACTTTGATAAAAAAAAAAAAAAAATTAAATATCTTTTACAATATGAAGATAAACTGTTAAATAGTATTGTAGATTTATTCGTAAACTTAGGAGAATTTTAAAAAGGAACAATTCAAATAAAAAAGTAGAAACTTTATTAGAAAATATAAATGAAAATGTAAAGACTTTAGAAAGTAATTTAGAATATATTAAAAACTAAAATACTGAAATATTAAAAAGAAAGTTTTATAATATAGGAGAAATTGATACTAATCCTAACTTAGAAAAATTGGAAAGTAGAGTTAAAGCATTAGAAAAAGAAAAGTCAATAGATACTAGACAAGATCTAGATAATTTAATAAATAAACTAGAAAATTTAGATTTAGGGAAGGCTAAAGAACCTAGCAGATTTAAAAAGATTAAGTGAATTTATACGTAATGGACGAAGGAAATCAAATTATAGCTAGTAGTGGTAGATTAGTTGGTAATAATTTACTAAGACCTTTAACTAGAAAAATGGAATGCAAATAAATATAGAAGAACATATAGAGACTTTTAGACAAAATAAATTAAAATTAGTAAAAGCTTTAGACATATAAAAAGGAAAAAAATGTTCAGCAAATTCTTAATATATCAACATTATGGTGAAATATATGTTTCTTGTACACATGAAGATCAATTTATATCATTAGATCTAATAAAAAAAGAATCTTATAAAGAAATTGTTAATAAAAAATTTCAACAGACTCATTTATGATTAATAATAAGAGGAGTAAAAGGACTTCATAGAGAAAATTTAGGATCTAAAATATTATTATATTTATATGATTGCAGATTCATAGATATCGAACAGTGGTTATTAAGAAGCATATAATTAGATATGAATAATAAAGGAGGAATAGTATACTTTACACCAAATTACTTAGTTAAAACAAAAAGTTTTTATAAAGACATTAAAATAGGAAGAAAAAGTAAAGGATATCAAATGAAAAGAGACGAAGACAATTTATTAATTTGTACAGGATTCATAGGGAGACTTAATAGTGAAAATAGTACTACCAATTATAAATTGGAAAATAATCAAATAATTACATTATTAGGACAAAAATGCATAAAAGCTATCCCAACAAAGAAATTCTTTTCAGAAATAAATGCAAGATTAGATTGGAATTTAGGAAATTCTTTAAAATGACCAATATTAGTACTAGAATATAATATCATGTACAAAAATAGTCATGAAACTCTAAGTATTATATTTGAAAATTATAATTATCAAGCAGAATAGACAGAGCATAATGAAGAAGAAAATGAAGGAGAATGTTGACACTTTGAAATAGAAGACTATGAAAGTGAAGATGAAGTTAATACATTAGACGAAAACAGTGAAGAAGACGATAGTGAGGACGATGAAAAAGAATTTGGATATATAGGTATGGAATATTATAGAATCTTAGGGAAGCTAGAGAAATAGAAATTACAATGTTAGTAGAAAAAGATCAAGCAAATATAGAAACCAAGATGGAAGAAGTCAGCAAAAGAACTAAACTAGAAACAGACCAAGAATTTGGAAAAAGAAAAGAACCCATGAATACAGAATATAATATAAGAGGTAAATACCCTTTCCCCTGCAAGAGGATATGAATGGTTAGCCACAAAATATGAAAGTTTAGGAAAAAGACAGTCAGAAGAAGGATGCAGTTTAACATTAGAAAGCGATAGAGAATTAATCTTACAATTAAATAATTGCAAATCTCAATATAGACCTAGTACTATAACTAAATGGGAAAATTCTATAATTAGAGCATATAATAGTGTACTTGTACAAATGACTGTAGGAGAAATGTAAGCTTATTTAGAAACTTATTTAGGTTAGACAACATTAGACATATACGTCTGGTATAGTAGGTTTGCACAACGATAAAAAATATGAACGTTCTGAAACCTAACTAAAAAAAGATTACTGACTCGTCCGGTAGGGTCATCCGGTTCAACAGAGATTTGGTCGTTGCGCTGCGATAAATACCACCTCATTTGAAGCATTAAAAACGTAATTCTTAGAGCATTAAATAGAGGTTCCTTTGTGATAAAAACATTTGATCCTTACTATTTATTTATTCTTTTGAATTCCATGTATTTGAAAAATCTTTGATTGATCTCAACTTTGAAAATCATTTCATCAAAGTTTTTCAAATCAAACACTTGAACTTCATTCATTACTATCTATCAAAGTATTAGCCTACTTCTCTTCTTATACTCAACTTTGAATTTATCATTCAATAAGAAGAGAAGATTTCATTTGTAAAATCTAATTGAATTGTGGGTCGTGTTGAGGTTCCAAAAAATTCAACGTTGTAAAAGGATCAGCGCCCCTTGATTGTAAGTTACCGGAAGCTTTGCAAAGGATTGGATTGCACCATAAGTCAATCAACATAGTAAAAAAGGCCTTGCTCGTGCCGGAGAGTTTGGAACAGGAGACGTAGATAATTGTATTGGATCGAACCTCCACAACTATATCGTTTGCATTCTATTCTCTCATTTACTTAACGCATTTACTTTGTGCAAACTATCTTGTATTATTTGCTTTCATATTTGTGCATAGTTATCTTGCATTACTTTATTGTTGATTATATTAACCAATGTTTTAAAAATCGGCCTGGGCATCGACCCGAAAAATAAAAAGGGTCAAGGGTCAAAAGGTTGAACCGGGGTTGACTCGTATGACAAATTAAATTGATTTTTAATTTTAGTTTACCAATTAAAAAAATATATAATCCATATTTATTTATTAGATTTACTATAGTAAATTGTTTTATAACATCAAAAAACTAACAATTAATGTGTCCAAAATAATTCACTTTGTTCAAATTTGTGATTATAATCTTGTTAAGACTATGATTTTTAATGAAAATAATAAAATAAACTAACAAACACTTAGAATTGACAATTGACAAGTATCTCACATTGAAAGATCACTAAAACATTAGAAGATGAGTGTCCTTTAAAAAGCTAGCATCCCACATTGGAAGATTACTAAAACATTCCAAGAGGAGCCACCTTTAAAAAGGAGTTAAATGAGCATCACTTGAATACAAAAATTGATTTGGGCTTCTAGTATAATAGGTTAGCCCATCAAGATAGTTAAAATATATATTTTTTAAAAAAAAATTATTTTTACCCAGAAAAATCGTGACCGATTTTCCGGTTCATGGTTGAACATGCTGGGTTAACGATTTTTGGGCCGATTTTCTATCATTCAGTTAACAAATGAAGACCAAACTGGATTTGAGGTCGGTTCCCGATTTTTCCGATTGAACTGGTCGGTCCGATTTTTAAAACATTGATATTAACACTTAAGTTCATTTACGAAATTTTTTTAAAAAATCAATCCACTCCCCTATTGGTTAGTCACTCTTGGGCTTTCAATTGATATCAGAGATTGATACTCACTTTTAAAGATTTTACAATATTGAGTAATGGCTAACCTCATGTTTCAAAATCTTGAGGAGCATTCCACAAACCGACCTCCCTTCTTTGATGGCACATACTATAATTATTGGAAGGTAGGATGATGATTTACATTCAATCAATTGATTACAATGTTTGGGAAATTATTGAATGTGGTCCATATGTGCTTACCAAGACTATTAAGATTGATGGAAAACCCGATCAAACTATTCCTAAAGCTAGAGAAGAATACGATGAAGAAGATAGAAGAAAATTGTCCTTAAGTGCTAAAGCCAAGAATTTACTTTATTGTACACTAGATAGAAATGAATTTAATCGGATTAGCACATGTGATTTGGCTTATTATATTTGGCATGCACTTGAAGTTGCTCATGTTGGCACTAATAAAGTTAAAGAAACTGAAATTAATATGTTAGTCAAAGAGTTTGAAAACTTTTTTATGAACAAGATGAATCTATTGTTAATATGATTACTCGTTTTACTGATATAGTGAATGATTTAAAATGATTTGATCGCAAATTTACTAACGGTGAACTTGTGAGCAAAATATTTAGGTCGTTCTCGGAGGAATGGAGTCCTATAAGGATGTTAATAGAAAACATCAAAGATGTGAATACATATTCTTTGGAATAATTCTATGGAACCTTGATGACCTACGACCTTAACAATGTCAAAATCAAGAAAAAGTGAAGAGGAATCACAGGAGGCTCCAAAGCGTCAAATTGCTCTAAAATCGACAATTGATGAATGAACAACAAGTAACAACATGAGTGATGAAGAGTTCGATGATTTACTCATTTTCGTCAAGAAATGAAGAGGGTTTCGAAACAATAAAAAATTTCAAAGGAAGGATGACAAAGGAAAAAAGAGAAGCAAGAAAATAATTTGCTACAATTATGACAAATCAGGTCACAAAAGAACTGAATGCCCAAAAAAAAAAAAAGAATATCAAGAAAAAGGCACTCCAAGCCACATGAGATGATAGTGATGATGAAGACCAAAATGAAAATGATAGTCTAGATGAAATTGTCAATATGTGCTTTATGGCAATCGAAGATGAGGTAAGTTCAAATGAAAAATGTTCCTATGATTAGTTATCTAATTCATATGAAGAAATGCTTGAAAATTTTGAAAAGCTTGTCTTGAGCCACTCCATTCTTAAAAAGAAAAATTCTATTTTGAAAGATTCAATAAAGAAAATTTTGGAAAAACAAAAGGAAAATGTTGATTGCGATTTATTAGTTAAGGAAAATATTTCTCTAAAGGAAAAATTTGAAGATTTGACAAAAATCATTTATAAATTCACCGAAAGGAAGAAAAATTTTGATTTAATGCTTGGAAATAAAAAATGTGTTTTTGACAAAGAGGGCAGTTTCAAACCCTCATTAAAACAAAAATCTCTCAAAAACACGTTTGTTAAAGCTTCAAATTCAAACGTTACATGTACGTTTTGTAATAAAAGTGGACATGTTGCTTTTAATTGCTTAACAAAAAAGAAGCTACATTTTGAAAGTAAATATAAGTGGATTTGAAAGACCCAAGTTTGTATGGGTACCAAAAATCAAAAATTAAATTGTTCTTGTAGGTACCAAGGAAACAAAAAAAAAAAAAAAAAAAAATGGTTCTTAGATAGCGGATGTTCAAAGCACATGACTGGAGATCGCTCGCCATTATCAAACTTCAAAAAAAATGGATGAAGGTCATGTAACATTCGAAGATAATGCAAAAGGAAAAATTATTGATTTTGGAAACGTTGGTAATCACTCATCCCCGTCTATTGAAAACGTGTTATTAGTTGATAACCTCAAACATAATTTACTAAGTATTAGTCAATTATATGATAAATGTTATAATATAAAATTCAATTCTTCCAAATGCCTAATTAATGATGTTACATCAAAAGAGCATATTTTCATTGGAAGTCGAAGTAAAGATGTTTATATTATAAATATAGAAAATGAAAATAATAAACATTGTTTACTTGGATTGAAAGATGAAACATGGCTATGGCATAGGAGACTAGGTCATGTTAGCATGGATCTTATTTCAAAATTTTCCAAACATTATTTTGTGAAAGGATTGCCAAATTTGAAATTTGAAAAAGATAAAATTTTTGACTCATGTTAATTTGGAAAACAAGTAAAAAGTTCTTTCAAACCTAAAATTTATTCCTCAACTACAAAGCTGTTGCAACTTCTCCACATGGATCTTTTTGGACCATCTAGGACGGCTAGCCTATGCGGTGAACATTACACTTTCGTTATCGTTGACAATTTTTCAAGATTTACTTGGGTCATATTTTTAAGCGTAAATGATGAAGCCTTAAAAGCTTTTAAGTACTTTTGTAAGAAAGTTGAAAATGAAAAATGTTATACCATTACAACTATTAGAAGGGACCATGGTGGAGAGTTTGATAACATCGCTTTTGACAATTTTTGTAACAAAAATGGATATGACATAATTTTTCGGCTCCTAGAACTCCTAAACAAAATGGTGTAGTAGAAATGAAGAATCGTACATTACAAGAAATGGCTAGAACCATGCTAAATGAAAACAATTTATCAAAGTATTTTTGGGCCGAAGCCGTTAACACTGCATGTTATATTATCAATAGAGTTTTAGTTAGTCATAAGAAAACTAAAATCCCTTACGAGCTTTGGGAAAATAGAATTCCCAATATTAGTTACTTTAAAGTTTTCGGTTGCAAATGTTTCATTTTGAACACAAAGGATAATTTAGGAAAGTTTGATTCAAAATTCGACATTGAAATTTTCCTAGGATATTCATCGACTAGTAAGGCTTATAGAGTTTTCAACAAAAGAACTTTAGTCATTGAAGAATCCATGCATGTCACATTTGATGAGACTAACCTTCTTGATCGTGAGAAATGTATTGATGATGTAGGTTTGGAAGCTCCTTTAGAACAAATGAATATTCAAGACCAAATTATGAGAGTTTCTAATGAAGAACAAATGAAGAAGCCTAACGATCAATAGAGTGAAGAAAAATCAACTGAGGAGCAAGGCGATCCCCCATTACCGAAAGAATAGAAATTTGTTTCCTCTCATCCAAAGGAGTTAATAATAGGCGATCCGTCCAAAGGTATCACTACTAGAACCTCTCTTAGAATTCATCTTGGTAGTTGTACGTTCATTTCACAAATTGAACCTAAAAACTTTAAAGAAGCCGAATTTGATGAATTTTGGATTCTAGCGATGCAAGAAGAGTTAAATTAATTTGAAAGAAATCATGTTTGGGATTTAGTTGTTAGACCAAACGATCAAACCGTGATTGGTACAAAATGGGCGTTTCGAAATAAAAGAGATGAAAATGATATTATTGTGCGTAACAAGACTAGATTAGTGGCCCAACCTTTGCATCGGTTATGAGGAAACCTTTGCACCGGTTGCTAGGTTAGAATCCATTCTTATGCTTCTTGTATTTGCATGTCATAAAATTTTTACTCTTTGTCAAATGAATGTTAAAAGTGCATTTTTAAATAGATTTATTCAAGAAGAAGTGTTTGTTGAGTAACCACCCGATTTTACAAATCACAAGTATCTGAACCAAGTTTTTAAACTTAGAAAAGCTGTTTACAGTCTAAAACAAGCTCCTAGAGTTTGGTATGAACAATTGAACAAATTTCTACTCTCAAATGATTTCTCGATTGGAAAAGCGGATACCACTCTTTTCATTAAAACTCATAAGGAAGACATGATTATTGTTCAAATTTATGTGGATAATATTATTTTTGGTACAATAAATATTCACCTATGTGAAGAATTTTCAAAGAGCATGAGTATGATGGGAGAACTTAAGTTCTTTCTTGGATTTCAAATTAAACAAACATGTAATGGAATATTTATAAATCAAAGTAAGTACATATTAGATATGTTGTAGAGGCTCGAATGAATGACCTAAAGCTTATGAACACTCCGATGAGCACATCGGTAAAGCTAGACAAAGATGATTAAGACATCCCTGTTGACGTCACTAAATATCGAGATATGATCAAATTCCTTCTTTATTTAACTGCAAGTAGACTCGATATTATGTTCAGTGTATGTTTATGTGCTAGATTTTAATCAAACCCTAAAAAATCTCACCTTAAAGCCATAAAAAGAATATTTAGATATATTAGTGGGATTCGAACCTTAGGACTTTGGTATCTTAAAAATACTGCATTGACCTACTTAGTTATTCGGATGCTGATTGGGCCGGATGTCAAATTGATCGAAAAAGAACTAGTGCTGCTTGTCACTTTCTTGGTTTTGCTCTAGTATCATAGTTTAGCAAGAAACAAAATTCCGTGACATTATCTACCGTTGAGACCGAATATATCTCGGCCGCAAGCTGTTATGCACAAGTACTATGGATGAAACAAACCCTTAGTGATTATCACTTATCTTATGATCATATTCTCATCATGTGTGATAACACTAGTGCTATTAACCTGTCCAAAAATCCCGTCTTACACTCCCGAACTAAGCACATTGAAATTAGACATCATTTTCTTAGAGATCATGTTCAAAAAGAGGATATCATGCTAAAATTCGTTGAAATGGAAAACCAATTGGCCGACATCTTTACCAAACCTCTGGTACACGACCGATTCACCCAAATTAGATGAGGTTTAGGAATTCTAAATGAAAATGATGTGAGAAAGTGAATATTAAAATAAATTGTATCGGACGCATATAGTAGACGTCTGGTACATACCAAATGCATCAAACAAACGACCCCTATGGAGGTCCAATTTGACAGAGTTTTTCAAACTATGTCATACCGAACGTTCGATAGAACTACCGTACGTCCGGTACAACGATTTTTCAGAAATTTAAAAACTCTTAAGTAGGCTATTTCTTCACTTTTTCTTCATCTATCTTGCCCGTATCTCCCTTACTTCACTCATTTTTAGCCATAAATTGTTTCTAAACCTTATTTGAGCCTGAATTTCAAAACCCTACAAGATGAGAACTTCAAACCCACAAAAATTTCACATTTTTGGTCAACATTTCGCCATTTTCCCCAATTTTCCCGGTTCAAGCCCTAACCCTCAAATTTCAAAATTTTCTCTATAAATTTGTTACCAAATCATCAATTAATTACTATATTTCATTACCCACACGTTCATACCTTCAAGTCCCGTATTTTCACATCAAATTTTCCACATTGGTTGGGCGATCTCATGCCCTAGCTCGTGAATTTCAGTTTTCAAATTTTCACCAATGTCGAGGTCCAAGCGTGCCGAGAAGAGGCTAAAGGAAACGGCGCATCGATCACCGCCTCCTTTTTTAGACAAGAAAATGGACATGGAGCTCGAGGTACCGACGAACCAATTCGAAAAAGTACCCATTTTGATCAGTAAAAATGTCAACTTTGCAAATTTTACGTTTGATGCACCCGCATTTCATATTGAGGAGCATTTCATAAATATGGGTTGGATAAACATTTTCACTTTTGAAGTACATGCATACCCACGTCTAATGAAAGATTTTTACAAAGACGTGATTATCGTTTCACGTTCGGATAGTATTTCTTGTTTAATTAAAAATGTGCGTGTCACCGTGACCAAAGCTCTTATTCGGGATATTCTCGAGCTTTGAAGCATGTGACACCCAAATCTTCTTTCATAAAGCACATCCGACAGTGGAAGGGTACAACCTTAGCGACGCTTGTCGTCGTGTAACGGGTAAAGATTTTGAAAACATTACAAAAATTAGCGCAAATCAATTAACTCTCCCATGCAAAGTTTTGCAAAACATTATTGCCAATGTTATGCTACCTAGGAAGGGGCGTCGAAACGAGGTAAATTATTTTGATCTTTTCATTCTTGATTCCTTTCTTGTCGGTCGAAAGTTTGACTTTCCGACCATTGCATTAGGCCTCATGAAACCCATACATTCTTCACGTTTTGCCAAAGTTTTACCTTATGGCATGCTTCTCAACAAAATATAAGCTTTACCTAATGAATTTCTTTAATTTTTCTTGTAATTTTTGGGGGGCAAAATCAAGAGCACAAGGAGGATACATTTGAAAAAATAGTTGGGAAAAATCAAGATATAGACATCAAGAATCCAAATCCAAAAGGGATTTTATCTTCACTTTTGTATTTTCTTCATTGTTGTCTCATATTTAAAACGTACTATATGAAATATTCTCATTTTCATTATTTGTATAAAATGGGCTAAGTATTTTGTTGGGATTTATGGTTGACATTTAACCCAGCCTTGATTAATTTCTATATTTGCTTTTTTAGGTTAAAATACTTATTGACATGTGTTTTTATTATTGTTATTATTGCATTTTCATTTATGTGGCCAATGAATGATTGTGTTTAGTGATTTGTATATCGTTCGAGAGAAGATTGTGCATTTTAGATCAAATAGTAGAAACCCTACATTTGTGTAGGGGATAGAAATATACTCCTAACCCTTGATGATCCAATGAACTATTTTCACAAAGATTTAATGTTGTTGTTTGGTTTAAATCGATATAGAGATACAATAGGTTAAACCAATTAATTATGGTTAATTTCGCTCGAGAGAGGTAATTAACTAAAATTGGAAGATTGAGTCTAACATCGTAAACGAGTAATTTATTAATTGCCCGGTGGAGAAATTAATTAGGTGACGATTAAGCGAAACAATAAATTCTACCCACGTTTTCCCCCAAAATTTTCAAGTGTTTTTGTATTTTCTTATTTTGTACATTTTTAGTTATTTTCCAAAATCAAAATCTTTATTGTGTATTTCTTTTTATTATTAGAATTAAATTGATTAAAATCGTGTAATCGAAAGTATACATTCATCGAGGGATCAAATTCGGTCTTAAAAAGTCCACTTTATTACTTGAATGCGACCCGTGCACTTGCGGTTTGCACTTTCTTTGTGAAAAATAGGACTGGGAGAAAATAAACTCGTATGGGGGTAGCTTTCTTAATAGCTAATACCTATTCCCGTGAGTTCTATGTTGCTTAGCAGGTTTCTTGTGCTTTGTTGTATAGCTGTTATCTATCTCATCTGATGTTCTAGATTCTTTACTGAAGCTTGCTGATTCTATAAAGTAGTGTCGATTTTAATGATGTACTGAGCAAGTATGTTTTCCAATGACGGCCTCTTCTCATGTTGCTGCTGAAATCGTGGTGGATTGCCTTGGCCCTGATTATTTGCCTATGAAAAATTTGGATGGTTTTTTCAACTCGAATTATATGTTGGAGTGTGGGTTATTCTTTTGCCAATGAAAGTTTTGCATATAGCTGACCAATTCATAGTAGATTACATGAGTTGAGGCTAAATGACAATTCGTAGTTGTATGATTTGCCTTGCAGCCTTCACAAACCAATATAAGTTGGTGCACCATATGCATGATCTAAGTGAGGTGTCCATTTTCTTTGTCAATGCCTCCATTTGGGCTACTAAAGTTGATACTGAATATAAACTGTGAAGATCTACCATTTTCTTCGATGTGGAATGACAACATAGCTTGATTTTCTTCCATTATTCATATATCTCATATGCACCCATTGACATCTTCATTACTGATCCACATGATAAAGCATTGGCTGTGTTACGGTATTTAGGAGACATTTTTTAAATAGATCCTTGAAACTTTCTAATGCTTCTGTATATTGCTCAAGTTCCTTTTGCTTAATGTATTTCGTTTATGATCTAATGAAATCGAGTGTAAATTTTTGCACCATGTCATTCTGAGATATGATGCTTCTGATAGGTAATGAATTGAGCTAATCTTTTGTGCTATCTTTCCAGGTATGAGAGAATAAAAGCATTTGAAAAGGTATTTGCTAACATTCCTTCATAATTGATGGCCTCATAGAGAAGTAAGAAAACTCGAATGTGATCATGTAGGTTTTCATGTGTTTTCCCATGGAACTTAATGTCCTGATAATTATGTAATTGATTGATGATACTTGATTGAAGATGTTAGCTTGCTCGAAAGGAGGGTATACAATACTGGACTAAGCAAGAGCTTGAACATGGATCAAATAGTCCACAACTAATATGTCACAATCGTTTGCGATTGCTCTGACTGGTTGTACTGGTGAAATTTATTGAACTCGTGGTAACTGATTTTGAACTTGATTCTGATTTTCGAAAATATGTGTCCTTTTCTCTTGCTATTCTTTGTTCTTTTATCCTTAATCTAAAAGTTCTTTTGATCTCAAATCTATCCGTTGAAGCTTGAACTCATTAGAATCTTGCAAAACTATTGACTAGTACAAAAAACACAAAAGAGATTAGGATTGTAATGACAAACCAAAAAGAACAATATAATTTCAAATCCAATTACGAATTAATGAATTCAGATTAAAAAATTTATTTCCCGACAATGGTGCCAAAAAAATTGTTCGGTGAAATTTCGCAAAGAGTACGAGATTGTTGACAAGTAATAATAATGTGAGTAAAATTATTATCCCACGAGGAATAACCATTAAATTGAATAATGTTAACTTGCTATTAAATTAGAATATGAACGTAGCACAAAAAGAGTTATTTGTTTATGTCTAAATTATCTACTAATTGTCAAAGATAATTTTGAATTAAATATGAGATATATTTATTAAAATTTGAATTCACTTATTGTTATCATATTTTCACTTTTCGACCTATGTAATCTAGCGTGATTTGTGTATTCTCGTCAATCAAAGATCTAATTTTATTTAACTATCCTTCAAAGGTAAATTAATCTTATTCTAAGCACAATTGATCATATTCATATTTCGAATTGTCATATATGTTATTCCCAACATCTAATTGTGAAATTGTGAAATTTTAAACATATCACAAACCTCTCTAAAAAAGAATAAGAAACTAATTACCTAAATGATACGTAAATATTTAAATAATTCAACAAGACATATAAGATCAATCAAGAACACCAATTAACTAAACTATTCGATCTTCAAATTAAAAATAATCAAATATTAATGTTCATATTTATCCAACACAAGAATTATCTAACCTAACATGTTTTTAATAAAAATACAACAAGAATGAAAAGCCATCATCCAAAATACATATCAATACAAAAAATATCACTACAACAAAAATAACATTATGCAACATATAAAATACACTATTTGTTGATTGCATTTTACCAAAAGAGGTTTATCGAAACATGTTAATGCAGTATGTTGTTGTTGGCTAACATAATTGAGATTTAACAACATTTTTTTAATGCGTGTTTTTAATGCCTCATTTTGCAATGTTCGTTGAGTGTTTTAAAATGTTGAAATATTTCGCATTTTTTACAAGTTCACTGCGCGTTGTTAAAACCTTCTTTTTTAGCAATGTTTATTACGTATTTGCTGAAGCTAGTAATATTTGTTCTTTTGCAACGTTCTTTGACTACTGCTGAAATATACTCTTTTATAATGTTTAGATTTTGTTGTTAAAACATTTAACAACGTTTGTTGTTCATTGTCAAAAACTTGACCCAAATTCAGCCAATGGAAAAACGACCCAAAGCGTCAAGTCTAATTTAATTTAGGGTAATTTTCATAAGTAAGAGTATAACTTTGGCCCATTTCAATAATAAGAAAATAAGTTTCAACTTTCAAAAATCAGATTTTTATTCATTTTTATTTATAATTTAATTAATTAAATATATTAAGGTCACAAATATATATAATTTGATCATAGATTCACAATTTACCTAGTCACATATTATTTTCGGTCACAATTCAGAATTTTTGAATGTCAAAAATTATTTTACCTCACAATTCAAAAAATTTATAGGTCACCATTTATTCATCAGTCACAGATTCACAATTTAATTAGTCACATATTATTTTTCGGTCACAAATCAAAATTTTAAATGTCACAATTTTTTTTTATGGTCACAATTCAAAAATTTTAAAAGTCACAATTTTTCCTTGATCACAGATGAAAAATTTATAAGTCACAATTTCTTTATCGGTCACAGATCACGAACATTATAAGTCACAACTTATAAGTTACTACTTATAATTGATCACAAATTTACAAATTTTAGATCATACGTAAATGTCACAAATTTTTTTAATAGTCACAATTCAAAAATTTTAAAAGTTACAATTTTTCCTTGGTCACAGATGAAAAATTTATAAGTCACAATTTCTTTATTGGTCAAAGATCACGAATATTATAAATCACAACTTATAATAGGTCACAAATTAACAAATTTTAGATCACACGTTATTTCTTAGTCACAATTTATCTTTTTCATTAGTCACGTATGGTTAATTGGTCACAAATTGATGACTTCACTGGTCACAACTAGCCAAATAATCTGTGACCACCACTTCAACGCACCACCACCGCCTCCAATCGCATCACCACCGCGACGGTCCGCCAGCATTACGACACCACCAACCACACAGATCTGAAAATCGCGACCACAAACCTCACAAATCTGAAAATCACAACTCCCACTATTACCGTCATCGACAACCAAATCTGAAAAATCACACCTGCATCACCACCAAATTCATCTTCGCTGCCCCACCACACAACTCGCCACCACCGCCATCGACCACCACAGAACCAACAAAAACTCTCGCCAGATTTTGACAGATTCGAATCGTCGCCCATTGCAGCCAGATTCAGGCAAAATCGTCCCCCACACAACCACAGTTCTGCACCCCATCCCGACCGCCCCCACACACCACACAACCAACACCACCACTGTCGACCACCGTACAACCACACCGATCGAATCAAATACAAAAAACTCCCAACAAACACCATCACCACCACCACACAAAATCGCGGCGGCATTGACTACCTAATTCCATGAGATTGCCACTCAAGTCAACCACCACAAGCTACTGCAGATCCTAAATCTTATGGATCTGCAGAGACTAAATCTTCTGGATCAGTTTCAAAGGCAAAGCTATTGCAGATCCACCGCGTCGCAAGGCGGCGCAACAGCTTAAAATCACGATTGTGCCTCCGATGCCGTGACGCAACCCCTGTTGTCGGCTGTGGTTTGTTGCCGGAGAAGGAGGAGGCGTTGCAGTGAGAATGAATTAGGGAGAAGAGAAAAGTGAGAGATGGAGAGAGTGAGAGACGGAAGAGAGAGATGAATTAAAATAGGCTAGAGTTTGGTTTTATATTGTGTTGAATTAAATAATTTTTAATATTTATTTTATTAAAAATATTAAATAAAATTTTTGACTTTTGAAAGATTAAACTTTTCATCTTATTTTAGAACTCATGATTCTTAAGATAGGAAAGAGGGTAATTTCCACTTTAATTTACCCAACCCAACCCAACTAATTAAACCCAGCCCAACATGTAATGACCCAGTCCCAGACCAAATGTGAGAAGAAAATGATTTTTGGTTCTCAAACCTCCATCCTACTCCCATCTTCCTAGCCTTCCATTTACCTTCTCAGTCGACCTTAAATCCGGTTGCCAACCGCTTCTATCTTCGGCGACTCACGTAATTTCTGAAACTCCAACATCTGAGGTCTTTGTTATTCAGTATTTTTTTTTTTTTTTTTTTTTGAAGCCTCTACAATATTTAACTTTTCTCTTCAAATTCCAACATATTCTGGGCGAATAATGATTTAATTGCTTGAATTTTTATATTGTGCATGAAAAAAAACCTTTTAATCAGGCTTTGTTATGATTTTTTTTTTCAATGTAATTTGGAACTTCCTAATATGGTTTTTTTTTTTTTTTTTTTCATTTGGTTTTTTATTTCTTTTCGTTTAAATTATTTGTCGGCGAATCTTTTTGATTTGGATGAAAACACGATGTTACTACAGTTTCTTGAATGTTTGACCAGTAATATTTTTAGATCATTTGTGCAAATGGAAAGCATTTCAATTAAATCAGAGACGAATAGTGGGTGTTGTAATTTTTGAACTAATATTCTGCTTTTCATTTAATTGAGCCATATGTAAAGCTTTTCAGTTTGCTCGCGTTACCGAAGGCACAATTTGAAATTTTATTTATTTTGGGATAATTAATATCGATTTTGTTTTGAAATTTATAATGTGAAATGCAGAAGTGTTTTCCTCTTCTGAATATGCATGTTCCCATGTTTGTAACAGTTCTTGTTCTTGTTCTCGTTCTCATTCTCTTTTTCATTTTTCTTGACTGTGTATTTTGACATAGGGGTTGAGAGGTTGGTTGGGGGATACACTGAAATGTTTGAGCCATGGGAACTACCGTTCCTTGGCCAAAGAGCAGTATTAGATTTATTTGACGAAGGCACAGATACGAACTTTCTGCATTTTTGTGTTTCACTTCAAAGGTTATGGCATGATTTAACTTCAATGTGTGACAACCGTACTACTCGTACAGAAAAAGTTGACAGAATACTCACAATGAGAGCCCTACTTTTTTTTTTTTATGGACTTTTTTATTCACACGAGATCCACGAGCACGTGAGTCGATGTCAAACTCTGGTAATGGAGCTTTATTCTTCCGTTACAACCGTAAATACTTTGAGTTTGGGATTATTCTATTTAGTAGCAGATCTGGCTGCTTTCTACCTTAGCAATTCCATTCTTTTTTCTCTTCTGATTAGTCTTTTTTCAAGTATATACCTTTTTCAATACTGATCATCTGAGGCAAAAGGATCAAGTCATAGAATTGTATAAAAAAAATTAACTCCTAGTGTCCCTTTTTTATAATTTTTCTACCAAATGTATAATAAACTTTTTGATTCTTACCCAAATCAACAAGCTAGGACAGTTTTACATGATAAGGGAACTTGTATTCTGTGATCAATGATAAACTATTCTAGAATATAGTAAATAGAATTTGTCTACTTGATGGATCTTGGTCAGAGGATGACAGTGTGATTTGAGGAACAACAGTAATTGTATATGCAAACTTGTATAAGATGTTGACGGAGTTCTTTTTTCTATTCATAACGTCACAAACTGTATTTCTTTATTTTATTTTCCATATTTGTTCCTTTCCACTTTGTTGCTTCGATGTAATTGATTGGAGTATGCAATATTTATTTATTTTTCATCAATTAATTGCTTCGATTTTATCGACACCTGCAGAATTCCGTATTCTGTGATATGTAAATTTGGGCTAAACGCAGTTCACGCATACAAACAACTTCAGAGGGTATATTTATGTAGCACAGGAAGAACATTTCCGATATGGGTACGAGAAATAATAGGCTATGGCAGCTAAATACAATGATTTTTGAAGAAATTCTTGGTCGTTACAGATTTTACAGTGCGAAATCGAAACCCATGGTGGATTTGAAAAAGCTTAGGCCAATGATCTTAAAGAGGATTGAGGAACGGGCCAAGGAATATCCCATCAAACGCTTGAGCCCTGTAGCCCATGAGGTCCTCCGGGCCCGGACGATTCTCTACCATGGCGTATCAACCCTCATCCAGCGTATTCCCGTATGGGCATGCCAGTAATTTCATGATTTTTTTCCCTCTTTGAGTATTCATATTGTATGTTCATAATTCATTTGTGCATTTTAATTTATGTTTTGCAAATTCATGAAGTTATTGGCTAAATAATCGGATCTAGGTTAAATTAAAGGTTAAATCTTTGCTTACTGAACTTGTTAACCAGTTTTTTGAACCCATTATGTGAAGGTTTGTGGTCATCTGGTTTTTATGAGTATACATGCATGCATATTGAGAGATCTTCTAGCATTTCTGCAAAGAGAATAATGAAGGATACAAACATAAGATACTTGTTAGGAATAGATCAGCAAGAAGATGTATAAAGAAACTGTAATTCGTCTTCAAAGAAGAATCTTCAGTAAATTTCACCTATCTAAACAAAAGGGGTAGAGGAAGTTACACTACCAATTAACTACTATTTGTTCTGACAAGCACCCTTTTAGGTGTTATGATACTCTAGCTGAAGCTTAATATTCTTCTACATAAAGGTTTGTGTTATTTAGGACTCTCTCTCTGTCCCTCCAGTAGTCTCAATATCTTTTACAGTTTTTTTGCCCAATAGTTATGCCAATTCTTCTAGAGCTTCAACTATTTTTTTCTTCTGTAGGAACAAAAGTTTATCCTATCAGTTGGTATATATTGGTTATTTTGTATAAGAAACTACTTTTAGCAATTATGACCACGAAATATCTACGCAATAAGCAGCAAGAAAAGTCATCTGTGAAAAAGATTTACTCATTTATTCATTTATTTCTTTCCTTTGGCAGATACTGCCCAGAAGTTTATATTGGTGACAATGGTCATCTGATTCGTACTTGTGGTGGTTCCTGGCATCAAGCAAAGAACCAGGTCCATAAATGGGTTAAAGGAAGCACGAAGCATATACTAGTTCCTGTAGAAACGTTTCATTTGCAGAACATGTTTCAGAATGTAATTGAACACAATAAGAGATTTGATTATGATCGCATTTCGGCAGTAGTTGAGCTATGCTTGCAGGCAGGGGCTGATCCTGGTGATCAAAGTATTTATTCGACTCCAGATGTTGAAAACGGTATTGTTGGCGCCAATTCATTGTTAGATGATGATATAAGATTGATAGCAAGAGGAACTTTGAACGCGTGGGAAACACTTAGATCTGGTGTAGGGAAGTTGTTGTTGGTTTATCCAGCGAAGGTTTGCAAACACTGCACAGAGGTACATGTAGGGCCATCTGGGCACAAAGCTCGCCTTTGTGGGGTGTTCAAGTATGAGAGCTGGCGTGGGACCCATTTCTGGAAGAAGGCCGAGGTGGACGATTTGGTTCCTCTGAAAATAGTTTGGCATCGACGACCTCAAGATCCTTCAGTGCTGGTTGACGAAGGGAGGGGCTATTACGGTCATGCTCCTGCTGTAGTGGATCTTTGCTCAAAGGCTGGTGCAATTGCACCCTCCAAATATTCTTATATGATGAAAGTGGATGGCTTATCGGCTCCACCAGTTTGAAAGTGGATGGTTTGCTCTGATTTTGCAGTTGGATTTGGCTTCTATACACATAATCCATATAAATTTAGAATATTACTTATTCTATCATTCGTTAGGAGTTTGATCATCCTGCAATAATACGACAGAGAAAAGGTACAGTTTTGTACAGAATCATGGATGAATCAGCATTACGTTCCCTATGGGGTTGAACTTTGCTACATGTACAAGTATTTTGTACAGATAGGTTGATAGATGCATGCATGGCACGCACTGAAAATTTAAATCAATGGATAGATGCATGTGTTTGTCAACTTGTACAAAATCATCTGTACAAGTAGGTTAATTAACTTTTTTGGATTCATGAGGTGGAAAATGCTTTTGTGCCGAAACATTTATGGGGATGTTAATGTACCAAGCAAATAATGTAATATTAACTATAAAATCTTAAGTTTTTTGTGGGGATTAAAATTAGATTTTGATAAAAGTTAATAAAATGTATGGTTGAAAAGTTGTGGAACTTATGAAATATGCAGATTAAAATTTGAATTTTAATCACTATCAAATAGGGGCTAAGTATTTCGTGAAGTTATTAGCTCTAAAATCTGAAGTATGTAGTGTACTTTTATTGATTTTTATATTATATATTTCTTGTAAATATGCAATAACTGTTTGTTGCTTTGGGCTATACTGTATGTGAAACATTTGCATTGTCGAAAAACACAAGCCATGAACGAATGGAAAGACCAACTCCGGTAATAAACATCACTGCAGCAATCCGAGTGAAACCCGCAAGCATAACATTCTAAAACAGCAGACAAAAACGTGGATTAACAATAACAAGCTAATGCAAAACATTGATCAGCCTTTTTCCCCTGAAGTTAAAATATTGCTTATACCAAAATCCAAAGACAATAATAGCCCTAACAAAAACTCATAAAAGACTTCAAAGCTATACAAGGGTGGCAAAAAAAGAAAAAAAGATTAGGTATGTTATGAAAGCAACAATCAATATTCCATTCAAGGGAAAAGATGCTGCGAATGTAGTAAAATGCCAGATTTCCACCATAGAGAAAATGGCAAAAATCTATCAAATAATGCGTCACTTGAGAATCACTAGAAGGATTTATGTAATATAGCATACATTTAGCACCTCGCTATAGGATGCTCAAAACTGTCCACAGCACATTTGAAGCTAATGAAATTCAAATGTTAATTTAAGTTGACAAAATAAGATAACTAAACAAGAAAATGGCAGGTTGTAAGTGTAGATTAATTAGCCCACTCGAATACCCCAAATCCGTTTTCCAACTGTTTGGAAGAAGAAAGATAGAGAAATACTGAAATACATGATACAACTTTGGAATCACCTTCTTCATATTTCAAACCTGAAATTTCAAAAAATATAGTGTTCTTGATCCTTTTATGAGTTTCAAACTCGTCTAGTGCGTGTTAAGTTCTCAAGCTATTTATTGGTGAATTCCGTATGCAATCTCAAATTCTGAAAGAGGTCAAGTATAATTTTCAGATTAGTGTTTAAACACCTGTTATTGTTCGGTTCCTTGATGTAAGTAATAACCCCGAGAACCTAGATACGTCCCTTATTCCAATGGCCGTACTTATAATCTCCCACATCAACGAGAAAATCGAATTGAAAATCGAATTGACCTACATTAAGGTAGCTAGGGAGTTCGGGATAATGCCTGTTTGCGACGTGAGGGCTCCCGAACCCACTGAGACCGTACTAGGAGTTTGAGAGGGGGAGATGACTTTTTTCAGGGATGCCCTTAAGGCCGGGCTTAGATGGCCTCTTCACCCCTTCTTTATTAATTTTTTGACCTCTTTCATGTTGTGTCCGGGCCAATTGGCACCCAATGGGTGGAGGCTCCTGATCTATTTCTTCATATTCTGTAGGTGCCTCGGGGTAGAACCTAGAATAGACCTTTTGAAAATGGTTTATGATATGAAATACTCTACGGGGTTCAATTGCTTTGTCTATCTATCCACGAAGGGTGGTTTTAGGGTGCTAGATACCCCGAGCTCACTTCGGGGATGGAAAGAAAGATTTTTCTTTGTAAAACCTCACGACCCTGACCACTCCTATAGTCGGAATTGGGAGATACCTCTTAAGGACAGATTTAACAAGGGTCATGCCTACTTCGAGGTTTTAGAGAGGGATATGTTGAGGTTAGTAAACCACGATCCCCTTGCTGAGAAGATCGACTATCTACTCGAGGATGACACCCTCGACCTTGCAAATGTGAAAGGCATTGAGGGTACGACTTCTCATCTTTACATTCATATGAATTGATACCGAGTTGTAGGTGGAGCTAATGTCTCGTGTCTTTATGTTTGCAGATTTGGAAATGACATTCGACCCATCAAAACTTATGTCCAAAGTCCTGCAGAAAGCCAAAGGCCCGAAGCTGAAGACCTCCGCCCAGCCAAAGATAAAGAAGAGGCCGAGGGTTGCGACACCGAAGTCGATCCCTTCGATCCTGAGTGGGTTGGGACAGACCTCGAAGAGCCCGAACTCTCCTCGACCGCCAGCTCCTCCGACTGAAGCTCGAGCTTCCGCTGCATAAGTGGATCCAAACTTGGAATACCCTGAGCTTGATGACGAGGATGAGGTCCACATGACGAACAAGTCCTTGCGTAAGTACGGGGAATGTTTGCTGGTCACGGGCATTGTTAACAAATACGAGAAGGAGGTCGGCTTTCACGACAGGGTTGGAGTCCTCGAAATGCTGATGTTGAAGGTATGCCGCTGATGCCTATTTTTTGTTATTTTCTTTTAGCATCTTTTCTAATCGATCTAACATCGGGTTTTTCCTTTTGATCAGACGTTGAGCATTGATTGGGGGCTAACCCTTAACGGGCTGAACATCGCGAACAATGTTCGTGAGCTCGAAGCCGAGAATGAGCAGAACAGGAAGCGGATCCTCAAGCTTGAAGAGGAATGCAATTCGACCATCTTTGAGGCCAAAAAGGCTCGGGATGATGTCGAGCAGACCTTACTGCAACTCGAGAAAGTGAAAAAGGGCTTTGAGGATGAACTGGCCCAGACGAGAGCTCAGGCCGTCGAAGAGTTCAAGAAGTCTGATGAGTTCGGGGATTTGCTTGGTGAATACGGCTCCGGGTCATATGACTACGGCTTGAGGCTTGCTCAATCTTTCCTTAGAACCAAGCTCCCTACAGATTTAAAGCCGATGATTAAGGAGTTGAGGATGGTTAATGAGCTCGCTGCTGATCTCGAGCTTTCGACATCGATGGTCGATGTTGGCAGCGACGAAGACAATAAGGATGAGGCCGAGACCCCAGGACATCAGGGGGATGTTGTGACCAACCTAGAATAGGCTTCTTCCCCGAGTATTCAATTTCATTTCTTTTTGTAACAAGTACATTGCTCGACTTGGGCCAATTACCTATGCTTGTTAGTAAATTGCCCGATTTTGGCCTTTTTGAATGAATTTTTGCAATGATGTTTGATTTGTTTGAGGCCTCCTTTACTTTTCTCGTCATTCTTCAGATCTACTCTCACTAATAACTTTGTATTAGCTCTGATAACTTTTATTGAAGTCGAGTTCGTAGTTTCCTATCAAAGAAATCAACCATATTTGAGTAGCCCGAACTCGAACTTCAGGTTCAACCTCGTTTGACGAGATCATGTCGGGCGTTTATGAGTTTGAGATAAGGTATATAATTCTTGTTGCGTGCTCGAGGCACGGCCTTTGGTTAATTTTTGACTAGCTGAATGCTCGAGGTACGATCTTTGGCTAATTTTTGACTAGCTGCGTGCTAGAGACACGGCTTTAGGCTAGTTTTAAACTAGCTACGTACTAGAGGAACGACCTTATGCTAGATTTTTACTAGCTGCGTGCTCAAAGCACGACCTTATGCTAGATTTTAACAAGCTGCGTGCTCGAGGCACGGCCTTATGCTAGCTTTTACTAGCTGCGTGCTCGAGGCACGACCTTAGGCTAGTTTTTTACTAGCTGTGTACTCGAGGCACGACCTTAGGCTAGTTCTTGCACAGGTGATGAGGTTGAGGCTTCGATTTTATGAGTAGCCTGACCTCGAACTCGATATTTGACCTTATTTCGATAGTATAAGATCAAATCTCTATGGAGCTCGAGGCACAGCCTTGTACGACCGTCAAGATGTTCGAGGGCACTTTAGCCAGAGCCATGAATTTATTAATTTTTCGGACTGGACTTCGATTTATATTTCATCCAAGCTGTTTACGTACCCAAACGGGATCAAGCCAAACATAGTTTATTATAAGGAAATGTAAACAACTTATGGGCACGCAGGCCCGCCCGAACTATGAAGGTAAATTGATGATAGGCATGTAGGCCAAAAGAATAGAAAATAAAAAAACGAGGACCTCGAGCTATGACTTGTTACTTGTAATAAATTTTGAGATTATCGACGTTCTACGGCCTTGGAATTGGTTTCTCCGAGCTATCTTTGAGGTTGTACGCTCCGCCTTTTAATCTTTGTACAACTTCGAGGGGTCCTTCCCATGTTCGCCTAAGTTTTCCCAGGGGATGACCAACGACTTCTGTTCTTCTGAGAACCAAATCCCCCATCCTGAACATCCTTACCTTCACTTTGCCATTGAAGTACGTTGCCGCCCTGTTTTAATAGCTTGATGCTCTGAGTGAAGTTTGCTCTCTCACCTTTTCGAGTAGATCAAGGTGCTCTGTGGTATGTCCTTCCGAGATGTGCTTGAGACTCTTCCACGTTGGAAGGCTGACCTCTATTGGGATGGTAGCCTCTATGCGAAAGGCTAACATGAAATGAGTTTTGCCGGTCGACGTTCTATGCAAAGTCTTATAGGCCCAAAGTATGAAGGGCATCTCTTCGGGCCAACAACCTCTTGCTTCTCCTATTCTTGTTCGAAGGTCTTGCAGTATGATTCGATTTGTTTCTTCAGCAAGACCGTTACTCTGAGGATGTACAACCGAGGTCAGGTGGTGATCAATCTCGAGGTTAGTAAAAAAATTCCTGAATTTAGAATTTTCGAACTGCCTGCCATTATCTGTTATGAGTACCTTCGGTATCCCAAATCTACATATGACGGATTTCCATATGAAGACCTGAGCTTGGGCTCGAAAATTGTCGCTAAGGGTTCAGCCTCTACCCACTTTGTGAAGCACTCTACTGCTACTGCGACAAACTTCAATTGTGCTCTTGCCATAGGGAAAGGTCCAAGAATATCTACTTCACATTGTGAGAAGGGAGCAGAGTACCAAACAGAAGTAAGTTCCTCTGCGGGAGCATGTATGACGTTACCGAATTTCTGGCATTTATCGCACCTCTTTACATAGTCCAAAGCGTCTTTCTTCATGCTGAGCCAGTATTATCCATACTTTATAAGTTTGTAGGCAAGAGCTCGACCTCCTTGATGATTCCCACATATGCCTTCGTGGACTTCAGTAAGATCTTGAAGTGATTCAGAAGGCCTAAGATATCTCAACTAGGAAGTGTGAAACTACGACGGAACGACATCCCGTCTACGATACTGTATCTCGATACCCTTGACCTTATACTTTTTGTAATTCGAGGATCGGTTGGTAGGGTCTCATTGTTTAAGAATTCGACAATAGGGTCTATCCAAGAGGGTTCATGGTTCTGTCAAGCTTATTTATTCCCATAAACACAAGTCTGGATAACGCGTCTGCCTTGCAGTTATTAGTTCGGGGAATCTTCAAAATTTTACAGCTCTTGAACTTTCTTTGGAGGTTATGCACCTTCAAGCAGTACAGACTCATCTTTTCATCTTTTCTTTCAAAAGTGCCCTCAATTTGCCCAACATCTAGCCGTGAGTCGCTGAAAACTTTTATATGCTCAAGCTCGAGGTTGTGCGCAAGTTCTAGTGCTACGATGACGGCCTCATATTCTGCTTCGTTGTTGGTGGCCTAAAATTCGAACCTAAGTGCACACTGGATTTCTATAGTTTTGTCGGGGTCGATGAGGATCACTCTTTCCCCAGACCCCAATCTATTCGATGCCCCATCAACGAAGATCTCCCAGATTTTTAAGGTCGTGTTCTAGTCGTTCTCGCTTGGCCCCCGAGGCCTTGACGCGAGTTCTGCAATGAAGTCAGCTAAGGCTTGTGCCTTGATAGCTATTTGTGGTTTGAATTCTATATCGAAGTCACTGAGTTTGATAGCCCATTTCAGTAATCTTCTTGATACGTTTGGTTCTGAAGTATATGCTTCAAGGGTTGATTTGTGAGTACAACAATGGGATGAGATTGAAAGTATTGTCGAAGTTTTCTGGTTATTACGACTAGGGCAAAAGCAAGTTGTTCGACCAGCGTATACCTTGTTTCTGCATTAAGGAGTACATTGCTCACATAATAGATCGATTGCTAAACCTTTCCTCTTTCCTTCACCAGTACCCCACTTATTGCATTCTGAGAAACGGCCAAATACAGCAACATGGTATCACCCTGTTCGGATTTTGTGAGGATAGGAGGCGTCGCCAAAGCCTATTTGAGTTCTTCAAAGGCGGCATTTCATTCCTCATTCCAGTCAAAGCTACGGTTACCTCTGAGTATTTTAAAGAATGGAAAACATCTGTCTGTTGCTCGGGAGACGAACCTGTTCAAGGTCGCCACCCAACTCGTTAGTTTCTGAACATCCTTTTTATTCTTAGGCGATTCCATAGATATCGAGGCTTGGATCTTGTCAGGTTTGGCCTCTATGCCCTTGTGAATGATTATGAAGCCTAAGAATTTGCTCGAGGCTATCCCGAATGCACACTTTGTAGGGTTAAGCTTCATTCTGTACTTTCGTAATGTAGAGAAGACCTCCTCGAGGTCTGAGATATGATCGTTTACTTGCTTACTCTTAACCACCATGTCGTCTACATATGCTTCGATGCTCTTCCCAATCAAGTTAGAAAATACTTTATTGACGAGTCTCTGGTATGTTACCCGGCATTTTTTTAGTTCGAAAGGCATGATCTTGTAGCAGTATATGGCTGAATCTGCCATAAATAAGGTATTCTCTTGATCTTTTTCGGCCATAAGGATTTGGTGGTATCCTGAGAAAGCATCTAGGAAACTGTATAGCTTGTGGCCTAACGTGTTGTCTACGAGATTATCTATCCGAGGTAAGGGATAGCTGTCTTTGGGGCAGGCCTTATACAGGTTGGTGAAGTCAATACAAACTCTCCATTTCCCGTCAGACTTCTTGACAAGAACTATATTCGCCAGCCAATCTGGATACTATACTTCTCTGATGAACTTCGCGTTAACGAGTTTTGTGACTTCTTCTCGTATGACTTCCCTCCGCTCTTGCGTGAACTATCTCCTCCTTTGTTTGACAGGTTTAACCTCTGGGTTTACATTTAGTTTGTGTACAGCAACCGTTGGGTCAATCCCAGGCATGTCTTCAACTTTCCAAGCGAATACATCTATGTTACGAGAGAGGCAGCTGATGAGTTCTTTCATGGTTGTTGTATTAAGACCTTGACCAACCGTCATAGTCTTACCAGGCTTGAGCTTGACCTGCTCCAATTCTTCCACTGGGGAAAGCCTGCTACGATGTTCGAGCTAGAGCCCGAGCTCTGAAAGGTGCATGATGTCCGACTTTATCCCGTACGCTGGTAACATAGCATTGCCTTGCCACTTTCTGACTTCCTCATACTACCCCGACTCCATCTTTAGTTGGGAACTTGATTGCTAAGTGAAAGGCTGACACTATAGCCCTGATTCTATTTAACAAAGGTTTCCTAAGTATTACGTTGTAGGCCATTGGAGCACGGACGACCTCGAAAGTTATGATCTGAGTTACCTGTTTTCCCTCCAATCCCAAGGTCAGAGGTAGGTCAACAAGGCCTACTGGTATAATGATCCCTCCACCAAAGCCCTGTAGGGGTTTCTTTGCTGGCTTGAGTTGTTCGCTTGAAATACCCATTTGAAGGAGGGCTTCGTGGGACAACACATTTGCTGCACTTCCATTATCCGCCAGAATTCTCCTTACTTCGAAGTTTACGACAATTGCGGATATCACCAAGGCATCATCGTGGGGGAAAGATATGCCTTCCAAATCTCCTGCCTTGAAGGTAGTATCTCCTGTATGGTCGGGGCTTATAGTCGAAACAGAAGGATACTGTCTGGTGTACTATTTACGGCCGCTGCTCGAATCCCTAGAGGTTGTTCCCCCAATAATTGAACTTAAAAAATCGACCCAAACTAATCGATTTGGTTTGGGTTGAGCGGTTTGTGTTTGATTTTGCCCAACATTAGTCAAGCCTTTGGGCTTTGTTGTTGGTAACAATTTCACTCATCGTCCAATGTCTATGAAACTCAATCCAACATTTGCATCATAGCACGGGATTCACTAGGTATCAAAACCCAACAAATCTCTACCTTGATACCCAATCAACCTACAAGCAATTAAAACACAAAGTTAATATTTGCATAATTAGGACAACCAATATAATTGGGATCACAGACCTTACCTCTTGTTTTGGACCCGAAACACATATCATACCTACTCCATGTAGTCACCAGGACTAAGGTAAAAAACCCAAGCAGAAGTAGATAATAACAGTAAACAATTAAGAGCAAATAAATATACGATAAAGATAAAGCATAAGATAACACATAATTTTTTTCAAAAATACGTTCACATAGAACAATAGATTAACATCAAGTTAATCAACAAACGGTCAACACATATGTAACAAATGCATAAATGATCCTATGAATAGATCTCAACATACTTATCATATCCCATTCTATGTTGCTCACATCTCGAGAGCACATATCTCCTCTTATCGCCCACCATGCTGATTAGACCGATCACTTAACTCATATTTAATTGGTAAACCATGATAGATTCTATGTCCACGGGATAATCCTCTATTATCTTATCACTTCTCCCAACATAAGTGGATAATAGGTCTCCACGTAACAAAAGTTATAGAAGTGTCTCTCTCGCACTTTACCTAATCAGAGTCTTCATAGATGCAGGATCTCAACATTTAATCACATCTCTACTCGTGATTCAAATGTCACACTCTACATCCTCGATATATACCACCAATGTACCCCTATGCATTTATACTTAATCTCACCAAAAGATAAAACACGGACTTACTACAAATGCATCACAACCCATTATGCATGCAAACAAATTACACATAGTAATCAGATAACTCTTACATTCATGCAAATGCACATATCAAACATATTGAAATGCAACATACAACCATATAACAGAATTAAGCAATCACACACATGTAGAAATGATTACATACAGATGCACATGTAATAACTAAGTTTATTATCAATAAACATCACTAGGATAATCATTCGACCCTATAGCCATATTCGTCCCACCTCTCATCTTACCCTTCCGCTTATCATTTTTCCTGGGACAGTCTTTCACAAATTGTCTGGACTTACCACACCTGTAACATCGCTTACCACCAGACTTGTCCTAACTCATACCCTTTTTCTTACCATCTTCATCACTCGAATCACTATTCGAATAACTACTGTCTTGAGCTCTACCTAAATTCATTTTCTTAAACCTCATTATATTCATCATCACACATAACTCACCACTCATTTTATCCTCTTTTTTAGCCTTAATCTTCGTCTCCTTACTTTTAAGAGAACCAATGACAATCCCAAGTGTTAGGGTGTCCTACTATAATTAATCGCATTCTTAACCTCCCTATATGAGCCAAACATTGAATTAAGCAAGATAATTACCTTATAAGTTTGAAACACATTCTCATCACAATTAACAATGTCTTGAACAAGTTTGTTAAAAACATTCAAATTATGATCAAGATCATTTGAATGATCCATTTTAAAATTGAAAAATATTTCCATTAAATACAATTTATTATGAGTAGACTTAAACAAATATAAGTCTTCCAACTTTTTCAAAGTTCTTCAGTAGTATCAAGTTTTCCAACTTTTCTCAAAACAGTGTTAGATATGTGTAAAATAATTGGAGTGTAAGCAAGTTTTTCATATTCTTCTTTTTGTACTTTTGTCAAATTTGTAGAAAATTTGCTATCTATGACTTTTGAAACCTTTTGTTGAATCAAAATTTCTTCATTTTTTGTTGTCAAATTGAAAAATTCTCTTTTCCATTAAAAAGTCCAACTTTAAGATATGAAGATATTTTGAAAAACAAAACAATCAAAGTGTACAAATAGGTCATACCGTTCTAAATTCTCAGGGTTTTATGAGATTCGAGACCTAGATATCAAGGGAGTGTTCAAACAGGTCAAGTCCAGGTGTTCTAACAGAATAATCAATGCAATATGAAGGTATGTCAACAAAAAAAATCAAATTTTCACGCAATTTAGTCCCACATGATGACTAAACGACAATTTAAGCACAAAGGCAATTATCAGCTTGCAATTAAAACCAACACTTCAAATATGAAAAATAATTCTTAAATTTTAGCACAATAGTGGTTACCCCACATGGTAACCCTAATCCTATTGTTACCCCACACGATGACTCTCTAATATTAAAATTTAAATGGGATAAGTCAATATACCAGAGCAGACCAATCCGAGTCCAAAAATAACGAGAGATGTGAATTTACTACTTTAGAGTCACCATAATTCGCCCTAAAGTCTCCAACAATTGTAGAAATCAATCAACTACGATCGAATCCCAAACCTGCTAAGGGTAAAATTGTCCGGACTTCGCTGGATAACGTGAAACAAAAAACTAACATCAAATTTTCAGAAAAATGTCAGGAGCAGACTGTTAGAAGAAACCGTAGTCAAATTCTACCACACGCGCCCTAGAGTCTTTGCGCTTGGGTTTCACGAGCATTTGCACGCACCAACCACCCTGATGTGCCTCCACTGGTACGTCCGTCGGTGGTCGCTGTTTCACCAAACTCCTTCTAGTTTGGCTAGAAATCAAGGAAACAACCTTGATTTTTTGGCAATTTTCTGTACAACTTTTCGATCTAATTTCTGACTCAATTCTGCCATTTTTCTCTACCTTGAAACTCTGGTACCAATTATTACGAAATCTCGCTCTAAAGATCTTCTAAACGATATTTTTTGGGCGCAGCTTCACGTTGCTATTCTCGACCAAACAACCAATTAAATGGCTTCAACCCACCACCAATATTTATATTGGTTGCTTTTCAATCTCATTCATAAAGGACAAGATAACTGTGTTGATTTGTAGGCCATAAAGACAAGAAGAAAAACCAATGAAAAAAAGGCACAAGAAAAGACCAATAAAATATAGTTAATAGCCGATTTTGGAAGCACAAAGTAGTCGGATTTTCCTCTCAAATGGCAGCTACATTTTTGGGTCGAGTCTTTAGACTTGATAGTTGGTAACAATTTCACTCGACCAATACTTATAAAATTCTATCCGACGTTTACATCATAATACAATATTCATTTGGGTATCAAAACCTAATAGGGTGTTCTCTTTGCTGTTTTCGGGCCGTTTTCTGTTTTCGATTTTCCAAAACATTGAAAATCCGTTATCTTTCCCATTTTCGAAAACAAGTTTTTGAAAACGGCTGAAAATTTTGTAAAGAAAACAAAAACAACTTTTTTACGTTTTAGCTGTTTTCTTCACAAATCTGCCAAAACTCAAAAAATACAGGTTGTGAAATATTTTTTCAAAACAACAAAAAGATCGAGTTTTCAACAATCTCAAAATGGACATCCAAAACACAAAACAAATTCAAAACACAAAATATAAAACTGAAACACGAAGAGAACGCTCCCTAACATTTCTAATATATACCCCTAAATATATTTGTCTCCAAACTACCTTCTTTCTTGTATTTTTAATACTTCTTTCCTTTCTTTTTTCCAAAGGGATAAAGTGGTCCAACTAGAATTGTGAGAACAAAGAACATAAACTCAAATCTCATTGATTAATTCAAAATACCAAAATGCTCCACTCCATTTTGAGGGTCCCCCAACGAGGAAATGATTGAGCATGCCAATACGAATGATTCAAAGCAAAAATAATGAAGATACTGTTCAACATAAAATTTAAATAAAAAAAATTGCTTTTCTTTGAATTTTTGATGATCCTGAAAATTGGAGGGCATTCACATTGAACAAAAGATGAGGGATTTTTTTAGTTGAAATGGGTCCATAAGAGTTGATGACATCTTATTTCCCAAAGATAGTTAATGTAGACATTTTGAATCATCACAATATAAGCGACTAATGGCAAATGGGCAGCCAACCAACAAAAGATGGTTTGTGTATTCAATTTCTTTAGACAAAAATTTTTGTTTTTGCTGTAACTTGTTTAAGACAGAAAAAAAAATGAAAAATATTGGCCAATTGAGAAATGATGGATACAAAGATTGACTTAATATGCATTGATGTCTTACAAAACATGAAGTGGCTAAGAAGCATATAGATTACATGACTGGTTGGATAGAAATGGAAAATGAGCTTCAAACAAATTTAGTGATCGTTTAGAACATTTATGCGTTATTTTTTTATTTCAATATAAATATTTTGAATATTTCATTTTATTTTGTTATTTTATTGTTGATTCTAAGTTAACATATTTAGTTCCGTAAAACTCTTATAAATGGGGAAAAAAATTTGATTGCTTTCTATGATTTAAGAGCCCAAATTCTGAAATTTGCCTTAGGCCCTACAAAAAACAGGTACGGCCCTAAAGCTCGCAAATGAAATAACTTGTGGGGAACAATACACAAAACCTACATTTAAGAATTACTTTTCAAAATTATCAAACTTGTCTAATTATTTCAAAAATCAGGTGGTAAATAAATTTATTAAATATTAAATTATAATATTATATACATTAATTATTTACCCCACCCCATTTCCAACCCACCCAGTCACCTGTCACACCAAAATTTAAATTTAAACCCATATGTTTCTCTTTCCACCCCATCCACCCCCGACGATTGCTCCGGCGACACCAACCAACCTCCGGTGACTACAGCAAACCGCTCCGACGACTACTTCGACTTCGACCACTAAAACAAACTGCTTCGACCACTACTCCGGCGACTATTCCGGCAACGCCAATAGAAAAATCTTCAAAAAATGTGATGGTTGTAGTGGTGCATAGTAGATCAGATTTATAACTGTATTATCCATGACCATACTTGTATTATATGTGATCAATTCACTGACTTTGTTTCAACGACCAACTTTGTCTTCGGTGTGACTAACTGTGACCAATTGTGACTAATTGTGACCAAATGTGTATTCAGTGTGACCATCTGTGACTAGGTTAATTTCAAGTCACATTCGATCACATTCAACACAAAATTGGTCACAAATAGTCACAACAAGCATATATTCGGTCGCATAGGATCACCACAAACAAATCTGCACACCGCATACAAGTATCGCAATTCACCTCCACCACCATCGCCGTCAAAACCACTACCACCTCTCGACGACAACACCATGCAGAATCAAAACTGCAACGGGAGCCTGTCAACAACAAACCACCACAACCTGCCTTCTCAAGCAAGAAGAAATTGCTAGCGGAAGTAGCATAAAATAGTGACCAAGACTAACAACCCCGGAACTGGACGAAAACCACCCAGCAATGCAGGAAGTCCGGCCGAACCAAGCAAACCTAGTAACCACGCAGTAGAACACCAAACTATCGTAGCTAATGACAATAATATCAGCACGAAATCTTAGAATCCAACTAACAACGTGCTTCTCCATGTATAGCAATCCACCACCACCATCATCTCTAATGCATCACCACTAACACCTTTTTAACTCAAATCGACATTCATAAATAACTCCATGTCTCCACCCCCATTTCATTTTCATTCATTTGAACCTGTCCTCTCTAATCTCTCTCAAAACCCTCCGATAGCCACTCTCTCTCACCGCCAACGACCTTCGTCTCCAACAAACACTCCCTCCACCGTCGACTCCTAACCGGCACCCAAGCAAAGATCCGCCTTCATCCACGACCGCGAGCAGCACTGTATGAAGCATCGAGCACCAGAAACATAAAAGGCTGAACAATCGGCTCCAGAATCCTAGAGCTATCAACGGTTGAGATCTACGACGAGTATATACAACTCAAGGCGCTTTCATTTTTCCATCACTCTACGCCAATCACCACCAATCACGAAATGGTTGCGCCGATCACCCAAAAATCTGCACCACTGCTTGTCACCCAAAAAATCTGTACCACCGACTGCATCTACACCGCTGCCTGTCGCCATCGCCTGAGTCGAACTGTAGAGAGAGAAGCGCCGGGTTGTAGAATCTGCACCACTTCTTGTCACCCAAAAAATCTGCACCACCAATCTTGAACACCTGCGCCGATACCTGTTGTTATTGCTGTCGCCAAAGTCGAATTGTAGAGAGAGAAGCGCCGAGTTGTAGTCCACCGCACATCACCACCAAAACTCCCAAAAAAAGTCCAGCGCTCGCTACACCATTTGCACATCTGCTATCGCCACCGTCAGTCACGCGACGTCACCGGTATAGATAGGGTGGGGTGGCAACGTTGCCGGTTGTCCACCACACATCACCAATGATATAGATAGGGTTGTAGAGAGAGAGGCGAGAGAGAGAGAGAGAGAGAGAGAGAGACAAATGATTTTTTGAATCTGTATTCCAATTAAATTTTAAATGATTAGTTAAATTTTAAAATATTAATTTGTTTTAATTAATTTAAAAATTAGTAATTAACACCTGATTACTGAAATGTAATCTTAATAAGAAGGATTTTTAGTAATTTTTCCTAACTTATGTCTATTCGTTTTGTGGTGGTGGCACTAGATTGTTGGACCTGTCTCTACAACAGACAAAAAAAAAATGCATTTTACATCACAAAAAAATGTAAAACTCAGTATATAATACAAGTGAAGGACCTTGACATAAACGTCCTTTGAAAAATTTGGGACTACAATTGAAATTAGTTTATTATTTTTTTCTTCTTTTCTTTTTATTTTATTTAAATAGGAGAATATATTCATCATTTTACAAAAAAAAAATATTGAAAAAAAGGAAGAAAATAGAGCCTTTAAAACCTCAAAGTTCATATAGGGATTTTTTTTTGCCAAAATGAAAGAATATGTGGTATTTCGCAATAGGGACAAAGGCCTAGAAAATTTTGCGTCAATAAGTCATAAACAAAACTATAAATTAGTTTCCCCACCGTAATTGCTAAAATGCAATAAGAGTTTGATGTATTTCATTATATTGATTACTAAGACATAAGTGGACACTATTGGAATTGTCAGTGTTTAGAATGGTTTTAGAGTTGCAAGTGGTCAAACTTTACATAATAACTCTCGTGAAACTCGTTTGCTAATTACAGTACTTCTCTAAAATTGAACACTGTCTCTTGATCGAAGTTGATAAATTTTGAATTTATTTCTAGATTATTAACAAGAAAAATTGCAGCAGCAGTTCAGCCTGTTAACCCCGTACAAAGAGACTGAATCTTCAACGTTTCAATTTTGTAACATACTGATCTCCATTAGAGGACTTCCAACTAAAAATAAAGAATAGAGACATGACTTCACACAAATATACTGACATGTAATTTTTAAAAATGGTAGAATAATATAACATGTCGACTAAAATAATATTGAATTATTAGCTCTATCAAATTAATGTAATATTTAAATCATTGAATTTTCCCATTTTCCTTGATAAAAGAAGTAGTGTTGGGCATGGTCCCGAAATTTTTTGATATTTAGTAAGTGGAAGCGTCGGGTCCAAATTTAATTATTGAACCGTTCGAATTCGGTTCCATTCAGTTTGGTTCGGTTCCCAAATTTTGTACTGTCGAACTTCAATTTGATTTCTCGAGAAGAAACAACACCACACTAGCATAACAGATTTTGATAAAATTTAGGTCTACTTGATTAAGTTGGATTTAGACTGAAAATTAGAAGTAGGAAAATTCATATTTTTGTGTTAGCAAAATTATTTAGAAAATAATAAAATAACTTGACTTATTTAAAATAAATTTAAAAAATTATGGAGTTTCAGTTCTTATTCGATTTTTCGGTTCTTGATCTAAAATCGAGAACTGAACCGAACTGAATCGAACTGAACTCATCGATTCTCGATTCAGATACTTGTTCGGATATTTAATTTAAGAAGAATCGTTCGATTCGATTTAGTTCGATTCGCATTCGATTCGATTCGAAAGTTTTGTCCCGCCCTAAAAAGAAGATAACACAACTTTATTAATTTTTATTTTATTTTATTTTTTTTGTGTGTGTCAAAAGTATGAGGTTGCCATTTTATGCCCTATAAAGTTGTGTCAAGAGTCATTATCGGAGAAACCCCTGCTATCCAATTGTTTTCATCTCTTTCTACCCCTCCTTTTTATTTTCTCATGTGTACTTTACTTTTTATAATTTTAAAAAATTTAAATCCACATGTGGCTAAAAATTTATCACTCTAATTTTGATGATCCAATCCTATTTTGATGATCCAATCCTATTTCGACAAATGTCCATTTATATACAATAATTGCATTGTCATTGGTGAATGATTGAGCATGCTAGACAAAATAAAGATAGATAATACACGAGAGAGAAAGACATAGTATGTACTTATCTCCAGAATTACATTGAGCCCGTTTGGCTCCTATCAATTTTCATTTTCATTCTCATTCTTATTTTTTTTTTCTCTTTCTTCATTTCAACTACACATTTTACAAATAAAATAATATTACACACAAATCTAAAACTTTTCATCATTTTTCCACCACACATTCTTCCATCAATCACTATTTCAAAAATTCTATTCTCATTAAAATCAACATCAAACACACATATTAAGAGAATAATATGAGATTTCTACGAATGAAATAAATTCAAGTATACATATTAAATTTTGTAAGTTACAAATAATATAAGGCTACTAAATCCTTATTTTAAGTTGAAATATGATAATCAATGTAAAAAATTATTATATATTTGATTTAAATTTTTATTCTTTAAAAAGAACTCATTCGTTGAAAACATGACAATAATAGTTGCTAGAGCCGGTCAAAACATCGAATTAGTGGGTCAGTAGTTCAACCATTAGGTCAATAATTAAACTGATCATTGTTGAGTTAAGAATTAAAGTAAAATAATTCTTTTAATAAAGCATAAGCATAAAATTAACCATAAGTTTATAAATTAATGTGTAAAATTAAACCTCATTTGCATTATAGGGGAAGTTGTTTTTTTTTTAATTAGAAAGTATACTATAAATTTTAATTATGATCCCTAACCCAAATTGTTTGGGTCTACCCCTGACAAGAGTATATGCTATATTATGCATTGCCAACATCAAATAGTGACACATTACTCACAATTATTGTCCATTTTAATTCCATAATTCATATATGTTCCCCCCAAATAATCCATATGAACATTCACATCTTGACCATTTTTTTTTTATCATACATGTGATAACTTACAAGTATTGTCTATTTCTTTTCGAGCAAAGCTTTTATTAGGTATGGGAGTGGAGTGGAATTATTGCCTTTTGAAAAATCGGAGATTCGACCCAACTACACCTAGAGGGGGGTGATTAAATGTAAACAAAGAATTAAAAATTAATTAACATGCAACAAGTCACAAGTTAATTATGTTTAGGTGATTAATCAATCAATTTAGATTATCCTAACTTGAACTACCGCAATAACGAAAGTAATAACTAAAGCAGTAAACAACACAAAAATTGTTCACGGAGAAACCCAATGTGTGAAAAGCTCCGAGCGTTTTGTCAGTCAAAGATCTACTATAAACTGTATTATAAACTTACAAACTATCAGTAAAGTTGACGATACAAGCTTTATGATCTCCAGTCTGAAGTTTGAACCAACTCTCCTGGAATGTGCACACGAACACCAATCCTAACTCTTCTCGCAGTTTATCTCCCGTAAATCCACCAAGAACTCATCGTTCTTGAGTTTCTTCTTTGATCTTCGCAGCTAGCCAAGTTGACGACATAATTTTCCTGACAGATCCAAATAAAGAATCGCACCAGTGTATTCGATTGAAGGTTTTGAAATTTTTAAACTAAAGGGCGCATATAATAAAGTGATTGAACTGGATGAAGGTTTAGCTCTTGAGAGAATAAATGTTTTCTCTTGAATGTATAATGTTCAATCCAGCTTTTCGAATGCGGAGCGCCCCCTTTTATATATTGGACGAATATGAAAAGTTTGGCTAATAAAAATCTCGCGAAATCACGAATTGGGTCAGGCCGTAAAATGATTGCTCGAGTACGGAACATGGTCGCTCGAGCGAGGGCCCTGTCGCTCGACCGACAGGTGGGCGAAGGTCGAACGCTGGATGTTCTGCTTCATCCGCTCAAGCATAACTCCCGCGAGCAGTTGGCGAAAATGCGGCGAGTTTCCTTCGTATTCCAAACTTAGATTCCAAACCCTACACTATACATCCAACTCTGAAACTTTACAATTAAGTCTCTAAACTTCTAAAATGTTCAAGTTAATCATTTTGTTCACAGAATAGTCAATTACAATAATTTAACACTAACACCTTTGAACAATTTTGCATGAGGAGATGAATCAATGTATAGTCTATTACAATAATTCAGTATTTTATAATAACTCAAAATCCTTTGATACGTAATGTTAGACTTAATTGAATTGTAAAATAGAGAAACTTTTAATATTTTTTCTTATATAATTTTATCGTACAACCTAATTTACTAAATAAGATACTATTAACACGTCTATATAACTTTACACTTTTACCCACTTTTTGAGCGTTCTACTAACTTACCTACTTTTCTTGCATGGAAAAATAAAACAAGCATGTGAATGGGGAAAGTAAATTTATAAATGCCTTTATAAAATTTTGGGTGAAAACGAGTATGGAGTGCTCTGCTCAAGGTCTTAAGACTTTATAATATAGGAGTAAAAAGTGAATAATTTACTTTTTAAGGGCTTGTTTGACAATTTTTTTTATAAAACCTTTAGTAAATTTTGATAAAAGTTAATTAAATGTATGATTAAAAAATTTATAAAAATTATAATTCCCAAGAAAGGTGTAACTAAAACTAAAATTTAATCAATTAAATAGTTTATAAAATTTTAACAAGATTTTATTAAACAAGTACTAAGTAATACTCCCCGTGTCTCACGAAAATAGACTTGTTTTCATTTTAATTTTTTTTAAAAATATAATTGGAAACATAATTTTTTTACATTATACCTAATATACCCTAAATTGAATAATTGATTAAATATGAGTAGTTCAATTTAGAGCATGTTAGAGCTCATTTTTCTTGTCAAAAATACATTTTGGAATAGTGATTTGATTGAGATTATATTATTAAAAAAAAAATTGGGTTTACGTATAATATTATTTTATTAAAAAATATATGGTTCAAATTAAGAGAGAAAATTATATTTTGAAAAAAAATGGGCCCAAAACAAGGGCTAAATATGGATGTACTAAAAAAATTTAGAAATTAACTATACTATAAATAAGGAAAGTCGTAGGGATGACAATTCGAACCGTTAAAATCGAAAATCGCGATTAATCAAACCGAATTGGGCGAAAAAAAAATCGAACCGATGGTGCAATGGAGTGGTTATGATTTTGATTTCAATGACTCAATTCGTGATGGGGGCCGGTATGGTATTTAGCGACGATGCCCCACCCCGAACCGATTAACCGTTTAAAAAAAATTAATTGGACAATTGAGATTCTTTTTATAATTCTTTGTATAATTATGGCTAATTACTTTATCGACCCGTTAACATGACCGGCCCACTAACCTAGTTTTTTGGCTGTAACCTAACCTTACTCACACTCACTCACTCACTGACTGAAGTCCGAAAATACACAGAAAATAGAAAATATTAAAGCTACGGGCGACGACGAGGAAGAACCGAAGAAAATTCGAAATTGGAATCAACAACACCGTCTCCGCCTTTCTGCCGTGCCACCGCTCCAGAGTTGGCATTATTCAGATCTGAATTCGAAAGGTATAGGCCGTGTTGATTAGTTTACTGTTATTCTGATATCTATATACTGATTAGTTTACTGTTATTTTTTTAATTTTTGTAGCTTTGAAGTAACATTTTAAATAGGCTATATTTCCTTATATTGTATTATGTAATGGATGTGTGGGATGACTATGATTTAAATTTGAAAATGTTTTCTATGATTGGGATGGAAACGCAATTTTCTTGGATCTTCTTCCCTAAGTCATCCCTTACATTTTCTTGGTTAGCGAATGCAAACACAATTTTCTTGATTATGATATTTCCCTCTTTCTTTTACCGCTCGCGGGAGTTGAGCTCATTAATCTATTTGGTTCTCTAATTCTATCCATCCTTTTTGTTACTTAATACAATGTTGACTTGGTTGGGTACTTTAATTTTATTACTAACAGTTTTGGTATGTCTATTGGTTGTTTATTATCTGTATGGTATTAAATTAGTGCTTTTTAATCCGCCTATAATTATCTTATTTTGGGTTGTTTTATCTTAACTTCTCAAATGCCAAATTTAGTTATTGTCATTTTAGCTTTGGACTGATATTCATGGTATGATTTATTGTTTTATATTTGATATTCATGCACTTTCTTTTATTGCTAATTTTTTTTCTCCATTGTGTGTAGAAAATTTTGCTCCTTCGTCATACTCCGGAGCTTGTGCAAGGTTTGGCGAAGAGGACATTGACGAAGATGTACATTTTTTTTTATTTAAATCTTCAGTTAAGACCATTTTTTATTAGGTAGTATGATTGTATTATTACGCTACTTATTTTTCTTATTTATTATATAGGAATCAACTTTGAGTATTGACTCTTCACCTATGCCAATAAAAGTTGTGGGGAAGAATGAAGATTGGCTTATGCTAGTAAAAGTCTTGATCTGTGTTGATAATATTTTTTGTTAAATTCGAATTTTGCATTTGGAAGTTGGGATATTGTTTGTATTTTCATTTGTGATATTGTTTGCTAAATTGGCTTAGTATTGTGTTTTTGTTTTTATTGATTTTTATTCATAATTTTTTTTTCCAATTTGATGGTTGGACTTATAAAAAATAATTTATTTTCGTGGTTATTAACCGAACCAAGATACGAACAGAGCCAAATCGAATCGACTTTTGTGGTTATTGTGCGGTTATGGTATGACAAAATATTTGGTGGTGCAATTATGATTTCGGCCGAACCGATCCTTTTCCATCTCTAGGAAAGTGACATAATTTGGTACAGACAAAAAAAAAGTAAATATATCTTTATAGAATCGGAAGAGTATCATCTAAATACTTGTAAATCTTAAAAATGTTTATCTTATGGAAAATATATACCAACTATTAGGGTTGCACAAAAAAATCGCATAACCGCAAATCGAATCAAAACCGTTGGTTTTAGTCCACGTAGACTCACGATTTTTTTTCCCTCAAACCGAACCAAACCATTTCAAAATAGTTTGGTTTAGGTTTCAATTTTCAAAAATCGCACAAAACGGAATCGAATCGTTTTAAAAATTTTTAATTAAAACATTAATTTTACTAACTTATAAATTTTACAGTTTTCACTTTTCAGAAAAAAAAATACCAATTTAGCAATACAATTTACAACCAACCCATTGAAATAATTATAGAAGGTAAATTAGGTTCATCCAATGCCCATGGTTTAACAAGTTCACAACATATGTCCTCATCCGATATCTAAACTAAACTAAGCCCCTGTTGGTTCCCCATTTTACCAAAAAACTCATTTTCTACGTCACATCAAAGTGGGCCACACATTATTTTAATTACCTCAAGTCAAATATGGTGGCCTGAATTCCATTATTGCCCTTTCACCCTCAATTATTACTTATTTCATTACTTCACATTTTATAGTTTTGAATAGTCAAATAATGGGACCTCCTTTTTGACTCTCACTTGTGCATATCCGAAATACTATTATTGTGGTCCCCCCAACATTCAAACTTTGCTAATTTCAATTATTCCACATCACCTGTACATGCAAAACAATTGGCCGTGTATATTTTTTGTACTCGAACGTGACACAATTTTTCCATTTTTTGGCACGTAACGTGAAACAATTATTTCAAAATAATTCACACCTCATTCTCTACATAATTATTTCTAAACACTTGATGCCACAATAACGCCCACATTTTAGCAACCGTTGACATGCAACACAATGGGGGTCCAATTGAGACCGGACTAGCCGAAATAAAATAATACAACACAAACATACCCATACATGTTTATTATGAACCACAATTGGACAATAACGGCCCACGTGCTAATTTTCTAAATGCAGACTCCCGTCATGGCTGCTGCGCCAGGTAATCACGAAATTTGTCCCACTCATTTCGTTGTATTTTCGGTGCTTTCAGTTCGGCATGTACTTCATCGTCTGCATTGGGTAGCTCCACCTCGGCTGCATCTTTATCCTCGTCAGCTCTCGTAAACGCCTCGTCTACAACGCCTGAGCGCCAGAGGAAATTATGAATTCTCATCGTTGCGATGACTATGACAACTTGCGTTGGGAAGACGTAGCTGGGCATGCGATCTAATATTTTTCATCTCTATTTTCACACACCAAACGCTCGTTCCACGACGTTCCTATAGGACGAGTGATGGAAGTTGAACTTCTCTCGAGTGTTACGAAATCTGCGTCGACGTCCCGTGCCATCATCGCGAAACTGTTGGAAATGGTATAGTATATCTAAACCTTTGTACGGGGCCTTATATCCAAGCCGATGAGCAAATCCGAAGTCAACTAAGTGGTACTTCCCCGGGGCTGGCGTCGAAAAATGAATTTCCGGACTATGGATAGCACGTGCAAGTATTCACGCATCGTGTGAATTACCACCAGTTCTGGCCAGTGCGAACGTGAAGCATAAATTGAAATCGCATGCCGCCAACACGTTCTGATCAAAACTCTATTTCGACCAATGAAGTTGATACGCTCTTGTCGAGGTAGCACTACTTTGACAAGCGTTCCATCAATAGCGCCGATGCAGTCTACAAACAGCGGATGCTTGCTCAAATCCGGCTTGTGGGGCTCGAGGCCGTCATTTTAGTTCGGACTGGGTCGAAACATATGCCATGCAAGCGTGAGGACCGCTCTCAAAACCTATTTCACGTAGTGGCTCACTGTTTGTAGTGAATGGTTGAAAATCGTTGTTACCTGACGATAGCCCTTTCCGTGTGCTAGAATGCAGAGGAACATGCCAACTTGCTCGTATATGTCAACCTGCTGACTGCTGCAAAGCCCATGCTCGTCGCGCAACACATGCGCGAAATGTCTTATCATTGCCGGATACATACGAAATTCATTATAGCACATCTTTCCATTATCGTCCATTGCCTCCATCATGAACATATGACCGTTTCTGTTGAATGGAAACCGCCGGATACGATGCCGCTGCTTGCGATAATATTTTACTGCGTCATTCTCCGCAATTCTGCAATAGGTAGCCCATGTATTCACATCTTCCACCAAACGGGCGAAGAACTCCTCTTCTGAACAATCGTCTTTGTCGTCGGATCGCGGTAGTAAAACGCAGTTCAAGTTTAGATCATCCATTGATCAATAATACTGTACTTACTGTAAATTGGATACTCCGGACGTTTATGGAGTTTTATAGACTTCAGTTTCCTGAAATAATAATACATCAGTACTCATTCATCTGTCGTTGTTCGGTGATTTGGAATTTATAGACGCATCGCACTACTGGGCATGCGATAATATTTTCCCTTACGCATGCAATTTCCACTACATGTTGACGTGACTAGGTGCACATGCATTCTCAGCACTCATAATTTGTGAACTCATATGTAGCCCTAAAATTGCAAAGGAAATGGGAAACATGTTGACGAGACAACTCAACAAAAATATTATTTTCCTCAGTACGTAAACTAGCCTCTGCTCTTAGAGAACATAATAAGCACCAATAATGCACTGCAATTTGTTTAAATCCTATATAAAGTGAATAATAAGGGGTCCCTAGCTACATACCTCAATTCAAAGACAACAAATGTGGAAAGTTTAAAAATATTCTGCGGTCCACCCTTAGCGAAATTGCTAAATTGAAATCAACGCGTTGGAAGAAGTACAAATATTCTCTCTCCAATTAAATTTGAAGGAACGGTCAAACTTGGTTGTTTTACAATTCAATGCCTATTATTTAAACCAAAAGAATGTGTAGCAAATTTGTGTAGAGGAACACATGGTCGAAATGGATGAAACCTTTTTTTGCAAAATCTTCTTATTGAGAACCGAAGAAGAGCTTATCTTTGCGAAGGAAAAAAAAAAGAATGTCTGATTTTCTTGTAGAGAACAAGTACAATTTCGTGTCCGCAAAGCCATTGGACTATGACTTCACAACGTTTTTCCTTACTTCCGTGTTTTGGATATATCCCAAATTCGTCAACTCAGAAATGGGAAAACATGCATTTGTTTCGACGTAAGCATAGCAAAACAAAAGAAAATCGACATCAGTAGTCACATTAAAGGACAGGCACAGCATGCAATGATGCATAATATACATACAACAGTTTGTTCGTAAATACTACAAACATAAGTACGAATGATTATTTTTAATATTACAGAATCACAAGCGAAATTGCTTATCGCGCTCGGAGAACATCCACGCAATCCACTCAAATTTTTCGCCAGAGCCTTTCAAGCCCATGAACATGTCTCTATATCATTTTTGCGACAGAATTGTAAGAGCGAAATAGTGGAGTGGCGTGCGACGCTCGAGACGCCCTGCCTCCAACAATTCATCCACGCACTCATTGTCGGCGCGATCGTTAGGAGCCATCATTGTATTAATTTTATTGGCTACTTCCTCTGTGGCACTAGCGGCCCGGTCAACAGAGAAGGACAGCTCACGCGCAAAAATTACTTTTTTATTCTTGCCCCTTTGCTTGCCACTAGAAGACTTTCGTTTACCGCCGCTTGTGGTGTCGGATACCTTCATGCCGGAGGTGCTGTGTATGGCATCCACCTCGTCACTCGAACCGTTGCTTTCAACATCGACCGGGATTGAATCCCGGTGGTCTTCGAGTGCACTGTCCTCGCATAGGTCGAACCCCATTCTGCACAACTTGGTTGGAGTGACAGCGTACTTGTCGGCGTCATAACTATCGCCAAAAAGCTAACGATAGCGAATGTGGATCTCGCTCACGTCCTTATCCTTGAAGTCCTTGTACTCATTGTTCTCCTGTGTACGAATGGGTAAATAGTGAGGCCGACAATGCATAAATAGGAAATCGTAATAATTTTTTTTGAAACTGATTACCTTTAGCTTTCGGCTCCACCATCCCTTCGAAGCTACAATTCGACCGGTAGAAGGGTTGTATTCGACCTCGCTGCAATTTATCAACTCGGAAAGACGTTTGTGTGTACGACGCAGTGAGTCCCAGTAGTTGCGCAGCTGTTTCTTGCTCCAGTTGTGCTTCGTCTGTGAGTTGAACGCGGCAGTGATGAATTCCCAGCCGTATTTTGTGAAGCAGCGACTGCTGTGATGCCACTAAGAAATTGTGGTTTCACATGCCTCGATGAAGACTCAATTGTCTGATTCATTCCACCTCGCATAATTTTTGGAGCACGAGGCCCGTCCCAATTCCCGTGTACCAGACAAATCAACAACTGGAACGTTTCCCTGCTTCAAAGTTGGAGTAGGGACAATGAATGAGAAAAATAGTTGAAAGTAAACTGCTAATATAAATTGAAAGGTGTGGAAGTACCTGTATGTCAGAGGGATCCATTTGATCGGTTGAGATGCGATGGGGAGGCATGGACGGATTTTTGAATTCTAGGGATCCCGATTTATGGACTGCCAAGGAATATTACGATCGACCTACATGTAGAAGGCAACAACGATCTGCCCTTATGATGCAACACAGAAAAACACACTTTGGCAATGGATTGGAAACGTGTAGAACTAGGAAAAAAACACGAATAATAATAGTGCAACCGAACATGGAAGGAAAATAATAGTTGCAGTGTCAACCTTGGCAAGCATAACAGACTCCAAACATTTGTGTGTGTCGTAAAATTGAATACAAAAACGAGTCAGTGTAACATGATTAAGAGAGGCAAGCAGACATTACAATCTTCAAACTCCTCCACTGGCCATTCATTTTTGAGAAAAGGAAACCTTATGCTAAAAATTAAAAATGGAGACAGCAAAGGGAAGTACAGATTAACACACCCACAAAAAAACTCGCAACAATTTGCAATGGACAGAAACTAAACCAATTCTAATATCACGGGAACTAAACTTTACAGCAACTATGCGCACACGAAATAGCAGAGCACCGTAATGAGTAACTGAAATGAACTACACAACTTCAGCAGCTAGTCCATTTCCTATTTTGCATGAATTTGTAGTAAACACAAGTCATGTTGCGCAGAAGCAAGAAAATTGGGAGAAGTAGGCGATACTCACAGTAAAACGTGCACACCGAAATAGTAACTAGTGTAATGTGTAACTGAAATGTTGGAAAATTGAAAAAGCGGTGCAAATTGAAACGTTGCAGTGGACGGGGAAGTGCAAATTTCAATAGCAGCACGACATTTCTACATTTTAGAGTTCGATGCTCACTGTGTTAGAAATCATAAACCGTGCTGATGAGGACCCAATCTCGAAGGCTGGAAATTGAAATCGCAGCGAGTACAAGAAGGAGTGTACATACCAGAACTCCTCTTCTACTTGGAGGCAGGATGCGTGTGACGCCTATGAAGAAGTGGGCAAAACCTTGGCCTGAGGTAGCCACGAAGCAGAAGACCGATCGCATGAAGGGGGTCCAATATTGATGTCAGATGTGCCATCGAGAGAACACGGGTAAACGTTACAAAGAGCAGGTACGTTGAGAACCGGAGGTGCCGTGTACGATCCCTACAGTCGCACAATGTCTTGGCTGCTCATGGTGCTCCGGTGTTGAGATCTGCTATGTTGTGTCGTTGGTGAAAATCGTTGGTGTAAACCAGAGGCAACTTTTTTGAATTCGGTGGAGGACGGGCAAAAGGTGAAAAGGAAATTAAAGCCTCCTGCAGAATGTCAGAAAGTGGATAGGCAACGTTCCAAAAATTAATTATATGGGGGGTAAATATAGGAAACAAATAGGGGCTAAAATTATTCCCAAATCATATGAAATGAAAAAAAAACATATATTTTCGACAATCTAAATTATAATCAACAAAACTGCGACAGCAAATCACTTCCAAAGCTTCAAAAGCCCTAACATAAACTCCCTTTTTTCAAACATTTGATACTTGTCTGACATTACTGAACGAGTTGTCAATTGCCTTTTGTCTGTTAGTTTGCTAATTTCTACCCAAATCATCTCTTTATCTATTCTCTTTCAGTAAGTCTCATATTTTCATTCAATCAATTTTTTCAATTTTTTCTTTTATTTGTTATTTTTGAACTTATTATACACTTGTGAATTGATGTTTTGATAGAAAAATGACTGTTTATATGTCTAGATTATTAATGAACTTGTTCGTGGTTTAAAAAAATAAATGACAGAGCATATTGATTGTGTGAAAATGTCAAAATTTCCTAACTAGTACTACTACATTCTATTTCCATAAAGTAGTTAAAGAATAAAATTTGTCAATTCTCAGTAAACATGAACTTTATCAATCTTTGTACATCTAAACATATGATGTCAATCCTTATTTGACGTCTCACTAGCAAGACGAAATGAGTTTTAACCAAACTATAATAGCGGAATATGACTCTACTTTTACCAATAGTTATGAAATGTGACAATATGAAAAGTAAACAAGGTAAATAAAAATGAAGAATGATGTACTTGTTCTATTAACATCTTTTAGCAACCAACTTTGAAAATAATTTATTCATGGGTCTCATAGTAAATATGAATGTAATTTAACATTTAATATTATTAGTTATCGTTTAAACTTATATATTAACTTGTTTTAAATATATTACTATAATATCGATAGGTAAATCGTGAATTAAAATTGAACCAAATCGGAAATTATGGTTTGGTTTGGTTTGATTTGAAAAAATTTTAAATCGTATGAAATAGTTTGAGTTAAAAATATAACACAAATTGCTCAAATCGAACCGTGTTCACACCCCTACCACCTATAAGGAATGAAAAGCAATTTTGACTAGTCACTTGTTTTTGTCAGGAAGACTTGTAAATGACTATAATCACGTTATTTTTCAATTCAACAAATATTTTGATTTTTCAATTTAAATAAACATAAAAACTGATATTATGTTACGATAACGTTTTTATTTTTTTAATAGGAAAATCAAGTAGAATATTCATTTACTCAATAATTAATAAACCTTCATAATTATTTTCTCTCTCTTTTCACGAGCAAGTTGATGGCAATTAAGAGAGTGTTTGGTATGGACTAAAATTAAATTTTTTTTAGTCGATTGTGATAGAAATTTTTTTAAATATGTGGTTGAAAAGTTACGAGATCCATAAAAAATGTGGTTAATATTGATTGTTTGACTTTGATTTAGATTGGTCACATTTGATTCTTATTATTTGTAGAATGATAATGAAAAATATAGTCGTTATGAGCTCCATACAAAAGATAGAAAGTCAAAATGATGGCTGAATGTGATTGATAACGGTCATATTTTTTATTTTTATGGATAGTTAATGGGAAACAAACGGGGCATAAAATCATATAAACCAACAAGCTCTAAATAATAAAGTCGTTCCAAAATTTTCTAATATAATTAATTCATCTCCTAACCTTGTTAAATAAATTGTATGATTAGAATCTTCCTAGTTTGTGAACCCAATTATTTAATTAGTCTAATCTAATTTCTACAAATTTAATCAACCCACTTATTTTCTTAATTAATATTTTAACACAAAATAGTTCGACCGACATCATGGGCAACACGTGGTGACCAACCATTGGATAACATGGCATTATAAAAGCAAAAAATTTATTTAAAATATTCGCAGAGCAAATTTGGACATCTAAAATAAAGAGCTGACACATCTTGTACTAATACTAATACTATACAGCCACAATTTACTTGAAGCATAATTTGATGACGTGTCCCCCAACTACACCACCCTTTTCATACAATGAAAAGAAAATTTATGATCTAGATCCCCAAACATTACTACTTGTCTCACTTGGGTCCCCAAAACTCTCTCTCTCTCTCTCTCTCTTAAATGGTTACTTGAAAACCACATTATCCATTCTTTTTTGGGAATTTCACAAGTTTACAAGTAGGCTAAAGTCATAACAAATAGACTCTTTAAAAGTGAAATACTCTCAATTTTAAAGAGTCAATCTTTAAAATTTTATTTCAGGAGACTCTTTAATTTAAAATTTTAAAATAGAGAGTGAGTTTGACTCTCCAAATTTGGAGAGCCAGACTCACCACTCTATAATTTAATATTTCAAACATTCTAACTTCCAATGTATATTTTATTGACTTAATTAAATAAAGTGATATAATTATTGGAGGGAAGATAGTAAAAATAAAAGAATGAAAAAAAAAATACATATTGAGAATGGTAAAATTAAATATTAAAAATAAAGAGGCTATTGGAGCATTTTAAAATTTTTGCTCTTTAAATTGTAGAAAATGCTCTTTAAAAATAGAGAGTTTCTTGGATATGCTCTTAAAATGGTAAGAAAAGGTTGTTAAATCGAAAAAGCAAACTAAAACTGCTTTTTTGAAGCCGTCAATTAGATGCAAAATGGACATGTCAACAAAATGATTTTCAACCAAGCCAAACCATTATAAGGCCCTTTTATATATATATATATATATATATATATATATATATATTTCAACATTTCAATTGTGATTTGAAATCATAGACCAAATCATTTAAAGATAAATAGTATAAAAAATTAAAATTCTACTAGTAATTGATCTAAATTGGACATCGATCAAACCAAGAAATTACCCTTCACCTCTAAAATAAGATAATTATTTACGTTTTAATTTAAATATAGGTTGGTAGTCAATTTTCATTTACCAACTGCTCTAATCTGATAAATCAATCCATCATCATTCATAGTTTGTAGTCCATAATTCAGAAGCCAGACATTCTTCACGTCGTAAACATAGATTTATATGTTGATCCATATAGTTTGTCCATTTTAAGTGATTATTAGACCAAAAGTTGAACATTTTAAGTGATTATTAGACCAAAAGTTGAACACTATTCATCCATTTGGTAGAAGGCAAAGAAAGACTCATTCCCTGGATGTCGCTCATTCACTGAGATACTAATTTAGAAGAGTTGGAACTTTAACAATATTTCTGAATGTACGAGTCGAAGAATATTTTGAAGTAGATAATTGTATGGAGAGTAGGCCTATCAAAAGGCAACAAAGGCATGAAAATATTTTCTCAAGCTATATGAAGATAGGTTCGTACTTCATCCAAAATGGTTATATTTTTGTCTTATTTTTTAAGTCACGTGACTTTTTGCATCAAAAGTAGGGTTTGCAACGGGGCAGGTCAGGGTCTCCCGTTCCGTCAGACATTTTTTTGCCCCTTACTCGTCTCATTACCCGTTTAAGGCGAGGCGGGACGGGGCAAGCCCTGTTTAAGTTCCTTTTTATTTTTGCCCCCAATAATTCAAATGAGACAATAATATAGTTATTACATTTTTTTTATTAATTAACTAATTTTAAAAAATTGAATTATTAGATTATATTTGGTTAATTAAGGTTTTTATTGTTTTTTTAGATAATTTTAGTTGTCATATTCTATTAGAATTAACGAAATTTCGTAGAGTTTTTTCCATTTAAATTATTGAATTCTTTAAAAAAAAAAAATTAAACGGGGTTGGGCCCTTGTTACCCGTACCCACCTTGGGGTGAAATTTCCCGCGCCCGTACCCGACCCGATTAAGCGGGCCCACGGGTGTCAGGTTTGACGGGTATTTTTACCATGCCTAATCAAAAGAAACAGTTGAGGACCTAAATGTCACAGAGAAATGAATGGCAACCCAAATAAGACAAATAGTATTGTTTGGGGACTGTGTGAGAATTTCTCCCTCTCTCTCTCTCTTTATATATATAGAATAATTCTACTCGTACCAAATGAATTACCTAATGGGTGCCATAATAAATAAGTGGCAGCCCCTTATTGGGAGGGTGCCTGATGCGTCAGGCACCCTCCCAATAAGGGCTGCCACTGGTTTATTATGACACCCATTAAGTAACCCATAATGTACAAATAGCAGCACCGATATATATATATATATAGTCTTCCCCCCTCTCTCTATAAGCTGAACAAGAATTTGTGGAGGAGAAGCCAAAATATTAACATTGCATATATTTGATAGAATACTGTCTCTCTCTCTAGAGTGATTTATTGAAGCTACTTTGTTGGATTTGGATTTATATTCTTCATCCCTGAGGCCAAGGTTGAAGAATTTTGTGTTTAGTTTGATTTATACTTGTCCAGGAAATTATGAATGATTCGATGGTGATGAACGCTCCCAACGGGCCTTTGAATACAAAATTTGCGAGCCATGGCCAAATTGAGGTTGATTTTGTAAAATGCAATTGCTGCGGTCTGACAGAGGAATGCACTTTATCGTACATAGAAACAATTCGGGCTCACTACCAAGGAAAATGGATTTGTGGGCTTTGTGCTGAAGCTGTAAAGGACGAAATTTTGCGATGTCAAAAATTGATAAGCCCGGATGAGGCTATGGCCCGACATTTCAACTTCTGCAACAAATTCCGGTCATCAGGCCCGCCGGAGGAGCCGACTGCCTGTTTGATTACGGCCATGAGACAGATTTTGAGGAAGAGTTTGGAGTGTCCTAAGTCTCTAAGGTCGATGCCGAGTTGTACGAATCTGTATGATGAAGAACACAGAGGATGGTAATATAAAGGGGATCGGGTTCACTCGTTCGGAGAGTTGTATTCCGAGTTTGTCCTTGGTTGACTCGCCAGTACTGTATGCTATGGGAGAAGAGCGAGGCTAGTATGGAAAATTTGAAACGTCATTCAGATTAGGGCTAATGAAGAGGATGAAGAAAAATATATGAGCACGTTTGGTAGGACTTCTGCCTAGTCGTACGAAGTAATTACTGAGAATTATTCAAACATATAATATCATATATCTTTTGACTTTTCAAAAATCCTGTCAAATAGTCCCATAATCTAGTGCTTAAACAAAACAATCATGTAACAAAATGTAATGAAATATAACTTTAGTATTTCTTCTACTTCGAAGTGGGTTGGATTTCATATTATCTATCTTTTCACATTATAGAAAGATTGATCTAATCAACTCAACTCGACGGTTAGGAATGTTTCTTAAGAAATCTTTTTTATGCCGTAAATATGTTTTTTTGGTGATACTCGTATAGTCTTGTTCGATTTGAATTTCCCTTTGCTTATCAACCAGGATAGATAGTGGATTATTATATATTCTGAAGGAGCCTCTAAGATCAGCTCTTATCCGTGAGCTGAAATTTGCATCTTGAATTTGAAATACTTTTAAAAAAGACTTGGTTTTGCCAAGGCCATACAACATAGTAGAAAAATCCCAAGGAAAATAAGCAATCATTGATTGGGAATGGAGAGATACGTCTAGCTTCTCATTAGCTTGTTTGAGTTCTTTGAGAGAAAATGAGTTGTACACCAGTGATTTTTTAAAAAAAATATGTAGTTAAAAAATAATGAATAATTTTCAATTAACGTGCAATATTATTTTATGAAAGAATGTGTGGTTAAAAATAAATTTAAAAAAATGAGAGCCAAACGTACATAAAACTTCATAAATAAATTGCGTTACAGAAATTCAACACAACTAACATTCAATATGCTTGCCTTTGATTTGTGTCCCCTCGGATCTAACCCTGAGGCCAACAACACGGCCTCTCAAAAGGGGCCGTCTGGCATGTTTTACACGTCTTGTTCATGGACATAACTTTCCAAGAAGAATAAAATGATAGCTCAACACAATTTACATCTCTAGACAGAATTCGGGATGGAGAAGGAGTGGATAGATGCCAATGACATGAGAAGGACCCACTGAAAACAGACTCGTCACATGAATTGTGTGTCGGGTCCCACCCAATTTGACCACAATGATAACAAGTGCTAACCCTTTTAAGGCACTCACCAGAATGAAACTTTCCACACAACTGACACTGAGAGAATCTAGCAACACTAGAGCTATCTCCCTGTCCAAGAGTAAATGGTCTCTGAGAAGATCCCAAGGTCTGTGAACGACTATACCCTGGCTGATGTAGTGACCTCTGGCTTGATATCAAGCTCTGACTTCCACGAGATCTGGATTTAAAACTACCAGGAGTAAAAACACCTAAACCACTCCCTCGACGATCCCTCGGCGATCTATTCATAGAGGCTCCTACCCATGTCTGATTACTACTACCAACTCTAGGCCTCATTTGTGATTGGCCACTGTGTCGTTCTGAAAGGCTTTTCTCAACCCTCAGCGCTGCTTCTACGAGTTTTCCGAAATTTTCATATCCCGATACCGTTACCACCGATCTGATTTCTTCTTTCAAACCACCCTCAAATCTCCTGCACTTATTAAATTCATCCGCTATAAGTACTGCAGCATATTTTGACAACTCTATAAACTTCTTTTGATACTCTGCTACAGTGGAAGTCTGAACTAGCTTCAAAAATTCATTTTGTTTATCAGTCTTGTAAGAACGAGGACAGTAATACTCGTTAAAATCATCTTTAAAATTACTCTATGTGATCACAGAAGGAGTAACATATTTACCCTGCACTGATCTCCACCAGTCATACGCACCTCCTTCTAACAAGAAGGTAGCTAGGCGCACTATTCGATCATCGGGGCAATCCATGACCTCAAACACCCTTTCAATCCGAACTAGCCAGGATTCAGCTTCTGCTGGATCAGCCGTGCCTGTGAATACTTTGGCTCCTAATTTAGTAGCTCGCTCAGTGCTGTACTCTTTATCTGAGCCACATAAAGCCGACGCAACAGCTGAAGCAATTCTATCAGCTATAATATCAGACTGAGCTACATTCCCTTGTCCTTGCTGCTCAGAAGTCTGCTGAACAAACTCCTCAACTCTACTAGCATCTCTAATATCATCTCTATCAGCATCAACTCGTGGTTGAGCCGGCACATCCTGAGGCCTACGAGCTTTACCACCGCGAGCCATGACTTCCAACTACAAAATATATATGATATGTTCAGAACAAAATTAAAATAAATGCGATGCAAGCTAACTCTATAACCATGCTCTGATACCAATTGACACGACCCGTTCCGAGTCAACCAAACTGACCCGGCACGTGTCGTGCGCCGATGGTAGATTCAACTAAACAACGGACCCACCACCAAGGCAACTTGACTTCCTTTGACAGTGACATATTTTTAAAAGAATTTTGACAGTGTTCCCTCTAAAATATGGACTAAAACAACCTGAACAAAATTAATTTCCTCAAACATGCACGTTCAGTTTTAAAATAGGGTATATCAACCCCCACCAACACAACCAATTGGCAAATCATACACTGGAATGAAATCTTTACTATTATACACCTCGAATACTACAATTGCACTATACTTTCAAAAGATACAAAAAGTGCACTAACCCTTGATATAGTTACATCTTTACCCAAAATGCATATTACCAAAATATGAACTTCATAAACTCATAATAAGAACCATACAATCAAAAACTTGGTGGCTCAACTTGACAGATCGTCAGGCTCATAATGGCTCAACTCAGCTACTATCTGATAAGAAAATTTTAACAAAAATGTGAGCTTGTAACTCAGTGAGTGGATAATTTCGCAATTAGATATAACTTTCCATTTATAAAAACTTATGAAAACCCCAACATCTTGACTACTTTAAAAATATTCTGGAAGCTGATAATACTTTTAAACTACCCATCATGAAATCATAGCAACATTTATTCTGTATACTGTATAAACCGAATTCTGCATTCTGCAATCTAATAAGCAACGCTGAAAAATCACACCAAAAGGTACCCTGTACAGCCTTACTCATGTATAGGTTAGTGCCGGTATACATGGCAAAACTATTAAATTCTGTAATTCTTACATTCAGTCATACGCGCGCAGAGCTATAATCTGTCATACACTATGGAAATACATTCACAATAGTGCAGAGCGGGTAAATCACCATACAGCCATACACTGTGGAAACACATTCACACCAATGCAGACTAGGGTAAAATCACAATAACAGCCATACACTGTGGAAACACATTCACACCAGTGCAGACTAGGGTAAAATCACCATAACAGCCACACATTGTGGAAACATATTCACACCAGTGCTGGCTAGGATAAAATCACCTAGGTATTTTCTGACGGTTTTAAAAATAACTTGAAACATGCTGAAATATGTCATACTCATATAACATGCCAATGAAATCATTTAACAGAGTGAAATTTATCTTTAAAAAGAACTTGCTATAAATTCACTCTATCCTGAAAAATTATGCTTTCTAAATCAATCATCTGAAATAAATAACTTTTGTAGCTTATATGATTTACTATAAGCAATCTAATAAACAGTTATTTTATATAAACTTGAGAACTATTAGAATTTAAATAAATGCATATTTTTGAAAAGTAGATATCCACTCACATAATACAAGCTATAGCCTAAGATGGTCGGTAGGCTTTCCCAACTTCCTCGTCACCACCTGAAATACGATACAAGATAACCAATTTACTACTACCGTACCAAATATTCTTAACATATAATCATGAAATATTAAAACTTGACTTCTCGGCACTTGAATATATTCTTTAATTTCCTTCACAATTGGAACTAACTCTACCTTCTATTCCATTCACTAAAATCTAATTCATCAAAATAATCTTCATTCCAAACATAAAAACAATTCCTTCTTCCAAGCTAGTAAAACTAATAACCATAATTCAACCTAATTAAATTTTCCATATTATACCACAATTTCATGCTTTCAAATCTATATTTCACCATCTCTATCATTCCCACAAAATTCCTTACTTAATAATCTCAATTAAAAATCTAGGGTTTGCTAAAACTCAAGTCTCTTACCTTAATTCAAATGGAAACTAAATAATTCACAATCTTGAGCTCTAAAATGCACTCATATTCCATAAATTCAAAACCCTAGAAGTTTAACATCACAATAACATAAATAATTTACATCTTCTCCTCTAAAAAATAGATAAATTGAACCCAAAATAATGATAGCAACACTTACCATTTTCTTCCTTCTTTTTCCCTTCTTTTTTTTCCTATCTTTTCCCTCTTTTTCTTTCCTTTTTCTCTCTTTTTTTCTTGCGTTTTTGCCTCTGCCCGGTTTCTCCCCTTCTACTAGGTGTTTGTATGTGTTTTCCATTGAAAAGAATGGTCAAAAGTCTATTAAAATGGGTCCAAATCCAAAACTTGCAAAATAAGCCCCTCAACTCTCATTTAAAAAATTACTTGGCCCTTATAACTTCCATAATTAGAAAAGCAATTTTCCAACTTAAAATATATCCAATTAAATCCTCAAGTATTGCAAATTAATAAAATAAGTCCCACCAAAATAATTTACTTCAATTTAGTCCTTATTTGAATTGAGTTTGACTAGTCAATTTCTGACTTGACTAAAAAAAACTTGGTTGTAACAAATAATGTGTGACTATATATTCTAAAACAGAAGCTATGTAGAATGGTACCGTTTGTGACAAGTGCATTATTTATGAGTCCCTTCTTAATAAATGAAATGTTAAACCCTTTTATCTACAAGCTTAAGTTGTTAAGAGGTCAATGGTATATCATTTAAATGTTATCTTTAACATACACATGCTCAAACAAAGGAACTTCATCTGCTCTGATACCATGTTAATATGAAAGCTTATGCTATTAGAGAGGGCACATTTATATCAATTAAATATTTTCTTCAACGTGGAAAAACTGCATTTTCCTATAACATGTGAATTTCCAAATTAAGTAACAAAGTTTTTCAGCCAACAATGCAATTGGCATTTTATAAGGATTTTTAGCACCCCAAAAAGGGACATTTCTCTTCTTTCTTGTCATTCTTTACTTCTTTGTTTTGCCTGATGGAAGATGGTAATAAGGCTTATACAACAGTGGCAGATTGGAGGAGACAATCACAACAAATGGGGAAATATTGTTTGATAAGCAGCAAACCATTCCTGACATGACAGTAAAACTTTTGAACTTTTCCTTTCCAGTCTTTACAAATTACAGTTGCATGCCACTCAACTTGCAATTTCCTGGCGAACAGAAAAATCATAGTAACCGAGGAAAAGAAAACAAAAGTGATTTCCATAGTTGCGACGAGCAAAATGGGAGCAGCATAAACCGTGAAACAGGGTTGTGGGAGAGTAATACGAGTGTCATACTGCTAGGTAGAACTAGTATATCTATTTAGTTGCTTGGTTATCAACTATTGGTCATAGTTATAGCCTTATAGGACAAATTTCTATCAGACTGATAACCAATCACCAGAAAAGTCAGAGTTCAGAACTTATGCTAATACACGTTGCCATATTGTTCTTCAGCTAATATTATTCGCATCTCAAGAGAAACAAACAGACCAAGATGATGAAGTTTGGCTCTTATGGCATCAACAATCTATCTGACAATCTCACCTCTCTTTGGTGTAGGAATCTGAGACAAGATGAACAGTCAGACAAGGGTTGAAGAGGCCATAACAGTTCTAAGAAAGGAACCAAAAGTTAATGGTATGGCATGTTTCACTCCAAAGAAGGAAACACCATTTAACATGAAACAAGTAATGCAAAAAGAACTTCAATCCTGCATCCATAGCTTTACAACCTCAGCACAAGCCTGCATGCCTTCCTCATAGTCTTGAAAAGATGCTTCGACCACTTCAACAATTATCTATAAAACAGTTCAGAATACAAAATAAGCTAAAATGGTAAAAAAAAAGGTTAAATCAGAAAAAAGGATATATACAGCATCTGCAATCACTTCTAAATTCCCTATAAACTGTAGGGGTAAATAGGTGAATCAAAGTAAAACAAAACAAAACCGAAGGCCCGTGTTCACACGGTTTCCTTAAATCGAATTCGCCGCCTCACTGGGTGCAAGAGGTTTTGATCGGTGTTCGATTCCCAGGATACAATCGGTTGTCGATACACGCTGCACAACGTTACTGACCTACGAACTAGCCGTGTCTATCTCTCAAAGAACTTTAGGGAAAAAAAAAAGGAAAAAGACCAAAACGGGGCTGCTAGAAATGGAGGAGGAAGAAACTCAAATTTTTTTTTTCTTTTGTGTTTTCTCACTTCTTTTCCACCGAGGGAGATCCTCTATTTATACTCATAGAGGAGGAGCCAGCTCTTTAATGCATTGAAAAGAGAGTTACAACATTGAAGAAGTTGGTGGCGTTTGTGTATTGCAACGGAAACTGAAATGGAATAATTTTTCAAACGTTTGTGTATTGTAACGGAACTTTTCATTCAATTGTGTAATGGAATAACTGTTTTCATTGAAGTTTTCATTCAATATTTTCCAACAATCCCCCACATGAATGAAAATTTTGTTGAAATAGAGACTCAAGAGAGAGAGAGAGAGTAAAACGAATCAATCCTGCCTAGGATAGGTAGCATTTAGCTTTGAACCTTCCCTCGTGAAAATCTATCGAGTATTACTAGCAAACCAGTAGATCTGATGCCTTGAACTATTTCGCCATTTGTGTAAACCAAGACAATAGACCTCACACAGGACCATTCTAGACACAGCGTAGTTCTCAATGTTGTGTTCGTTTTGGCCATGAACACGTCGCCTGGTTCTGCAAGTGTTTGTTCAAGGATGTAGCCTTCTCAATCCTTATAGAAGTGGCCCCACTTCACACTCACATAGGTGACCTCTTAATAACAACGGTTAATGGTCATTAAAAGCATAGCTTAACCTGCATCTTCCAATCATTGTGAGCACCATAGGAAAGAGCAGAAGGAAACCTTCTCAGTGATTCAAATAGATATACATGATTTTGTTGTCCCTTTGAACCTAGATCCTGGGATCTCCATTTAGCTAGGTTGGGTTTCCACCATGATACCTTTCACGTCATAGGCTGCAAGCCCATTCCCCTCGATGTTTTTTCAACTAGCTCTCGAGTTATCCCTTTGGTTAGCGGATCCGCAATATTATCCTTTGACTTCACGTAGTCTAGAGTGATAATACCTTGTGAGAGTAGTTGTCGAATGGTATTATGTCGTCTTCGAATATGTCGAGACTTACCATTATACATATTGCTCTGTGCCCTACCAATTGCTGATTGATTATCGCAATAAACACAAATTGCAGGCACGGGCGTTGACCATCTTGGAATATCCTCAACAAACTGGCGAAGCCACTCTGCTTCTTCAGTTGCTTTGTCCAAAGCGATGAACTCTGATTCCATTGTAGATCTTGCGATGCAAGTTTGTTTAGACGATTTCCAAGAGACAGCTGCACCACCAAGAGTGAAGATATATCCACTAGTAGACTTGGAATCTGACATATCCGATATCCAATTTGCATCGGCATACCCTTCAATTACTACAGGGTATCTAGAATAATGCAGTCCAAAATCACGAGTGTACCTTAAATAATGTAGCACCCTGAAAATGGCTTTCCAGTGGATAGCACCTGGGTTACTCGTGTAGCGACTCAATCTGCTAACTGAGTATGCTATATCCGGTCTCGTACAAGTCATTAAATACATTAAACTTCCAATTATCCGAGAATATTCTAACTGTGACACACCATCACCAGTGTTCTTGGATAAATGGAGACTCAAATCCACTGGAGTCCTGACCACAGTGGTATCAGACTTGTTGAACTTGTCTAGTATCTTATCAATGTAATGAGATTGAGATAACACAAGTCCATTAGGTATTCGAGTAATTTTTACTCCCAAAATGACATCCGCGAGACCCATATCTTTCATGTCAAACTTTGAGTTTAACATATTCTTAGTAGCTTTGATCATCTTATCAGAGCTGCCGACAATGAGCATGTCATCGACGTACAGACACAATATGACATATCCATCATTAGTGTCTTTGACATATACACACTTGTCGCACTCGTTGATTCTAAAACCACTAGAAAGCATAGCATTATCAAACTTTTCATGCCATTGCTTCGGTGCTTGCTTTAAACCATAAAGCGATTTAACCAGTTTACAAACTTTCCTTTCTTGACCAGGAGCTAAAAACCCCTCTGGTTGCTCCATGTAGATTTCTTCATTCAAATCTCCATTTAGGAAAGCTGTTTTAACATCCATTTGATATATTTCCAGATTTCGCAAGGCCGCAATAGCAATTATCACCCTGATAGAAGTTATTCTCGACACTGGAGAATAGTATCAAAGTAATCTAGGCCTTCTTTTTGCTTATAACCTTTGATTACTAGCCGAGCTTTATACTTATCAATAGAGCCATCTGCTTTCATCTTTTTCTTGAAGATCCACTTGTAGCCCAAAGGCTTACAGCCTGGTGGAAGATCTACTAGTTCCCAGGTATGATTCTGTAGGATAGAATCGATTTCACTCTTGATGGCTTCTTTCCACAGATGACCATCTGGAGAAGATATAGCTTCTTTATAGCTTTGAGGATCATTCTCCATCAAGTATGTGAGAAACTCAGGGCCAAACGTCTTAGAAGTTTTGGTCCTTTTGCTCCGTCTAGGCTCATCCTCACCTTCTTCAACTGGATCTTTACTGCTGCCAGAAACAGAAGATTCCATAGTCCGTTTAATAGGAGTTAACTGTTCAAGAGATTTACAAGGAAATATATTCTCAAAGAATTGTGCATTCCTAGACTCCATAATTGTGTTCGGATGAATATCAGGTACATTTGAATAATGTACAAGAAATCTATATGCACTACTATTTTGTGCATAACCAATGAATACACAATCAACTGTCTTAGGTCCAATCTTGACCTTCTTAGGAGGAGGCACCACAACTTTAGCAAGACACCCCCACATTCGTAAGTATTTATATGAAGGTGTCCGACTTGTCCAAAGTTCATACGGAGTCTTATCCATATTCTTTCTTAACACTTTATTCGAAATGTAATTCGCAGAAAGAATAGCTTCTCCCCACATGTTCTGTGGTAATCCAGAACTGATCAACATAGCATTCATCATTTCTTTTAACGTTCGATTCTTACGCTCAGCAATTCCGTTCTGCTGAGGTGAATAAGGTGCAGTAGTTTGGTGAATTATTCCATGTTTAGCACAAAATTCACCAAATGGTGATTCATATTCACCACCACGATCACTCCGTAGCACCTTTATTTTCTTGCTGAGTTGATTTTCAACTTCATTCTTATAAAGAATGAATTTATCGATAGCTTCGTCTTTGCTTTTAAGCAAGTACACATAACAATATCTCGTGCTATCGTCGACAAAAGTAATAAAGTACTTATTTCCGCCTCTTGTTTGGACAAATGTCAAGTCACACACATCACTGTGGACTAGTCCCAATGGCTCGGTACTTCTTTCAATACTATGAAACGAAGACCTAGTAAGCTTAGCCTCAACGCAGGTTTCACATTTATGATATGAATCAATTTGAAACCTAGGCAAGTAGTTTAGTTTGCTTAGTCTACGTAATGCATTGTAATTTACGTGACCTAATCTACCATGCCACAAATTAGGAGACTCAAGCAAGTAAACAGAAGGAGTTTTCTCATTATTCATAACAGTTGGGGTTACAGCAATTACATTCAATTTAAATAGGCCATCAGTCATATAGCCTTTCCCAACATAAACTCCTATTTTGGTAATCACCAGCTTATCCGCTTCAATGACCATGCGGAAACCATTCTTGCTCAGAAGAGACCCAGAGACCAAATTCTTGCGAATCTCTGGCACGTACAGCACATTAGTCAGAGTAAGCTCTCTGCCAGATGTCATCTTTAAGATCACCTTGCCTTTACCAAGCACTTCAGAAGTTGCAGAGTTTCCCATGAACAACTTTTCACCATTTGTAACTGGTGCAAAAGTAGTGAACATGCTCCTATTGGAGCAGACATGGCAAGTGGCTCCAGTGTCCAGCCACCACTCCTTAGGGTTAGACCCCACCAGATTAACCTCACTAATCACCGCCGTGAGGTTTAGGTCAGACATGTCATCTGAGAGATGATCTCTCTCATTTCCAACCATATTAGCTTGAGGACGCTGCTTGTTATCCCTTCGAGGTTGACGGCAGTCTGCTGATCGATGTCCAACTTTGTCACAATTGAAGCACTTTCCATTGAACTGGAACTTAGGCTTCTTTCCTACCCCGCCGGTAGTCTTCAACTGAGACCCTTTCGTGGTCTGCTTTTTGTCTTTCCAATTTCCATTACCCTGTTTGGCTTTAAAGGATTGACCTTTCTTAGTGCCAGAACTTTGGCCGTGTTCCAATACATTAGCCTTCTCAGAGTAAGAATTCCCTGACTTACGTTCAGCTTTTTTGTTATCCTCCTCAATGCGCAGCTTGATAATTAAATCCTCGAAAGACATCTCTTTCCTCTTATGCTGCAAATAGCTTTTGAAAGCCTTCCACTGAGAAGGTAGCTTGTGAATAGCAGTAGCCACCTGTAGAGATTCTGACATAGTCAGACCCTCAGCATGCATTTCTTGCAAGAGCACTTGATACTCCTGCACTTGGCTCACCACTGAACGTGAATCAACCATTTCGAAGTCCATGCATCGACTGGCCAAGAATTTCTTAGACCCAGCATCCTCGGATTTGTACTTCTTTTCTAAGGACTCCCAAAGCTCCTTAGCAGACTTCTTTACCACATACACGTGATACAGAGAATTCTGTAGGCCATCCAAGACATAGTTGCGACACAAAAAATCAGCACTTTTCCATGCATCCCATGCTGCACGCCTATGCATATCAGTGTCGTTTTCAGCCACGACCGGGGCATCCTCGGTGAGGAAACGTGCAAGGCCCAAAGTAGTAAGATAAAAAATCATCTTATTCTGCCATGTCTTAAAATCAGTGCCAGCAAACTTATCCGGTCGAATTGCATGATTCACCGGAAATGGAGCTGGAAACGTTGGCAAAGGTGCCAAGGCCGCAGCCCTAGGCATTGGCAAAGGCATTGTGCCAAACTGGATTGCCGAGGCCGCAGCCATAGGCAAAGTTGGGTTCACTCCAACATGAGGAATCTCGTCTCCAATTATCCCGTCAATGGGAGGAATGCCAGTCATGGTTTCCACAGGGTTAACAGCGGTCCCAACAATGTTGCTTCCATTGTTCACATCGTCAATTCCATGTGATGCCATTGAACCTTAAAACAAGCAACAAATAATTTAGAATAACTATAAATTTGTAAAGTCGTGTATAAATTCGAGATCTAAATAATCTGTTCGGGAAAAAAAAACTACAGAATAGACGAGCAGATTATTTTGTCAAATTATTAACAAATTAACAATTATTTAAAATAAATTAGAAATCATTAACTAATAATTAAAATCAATCATTAAAATATATATATATCAATTCTAATGATGAAACAATCATATGCAATCAAATAGTGAAGCAATCATTACTAATAATTGTCAAATAATCATTTGCCAAATGATTAATCATTGCCAAATGATATGAAACCATGCAACTTTCAAAATAATCATGCAAAACCACCTAAAACCCATGCAAAACTATTTATCTCATGCAGAGACCGTATTTTTTACTTCCTGTTAATTTTTTTTTTCTTTTTCTTTCAATTTGATCGGCAAGACAAACTACCTTGATGAAACTTTAGATAAATGGTGAACAGACTGATAGAAAAACATGAAACTGGAGAAACATTAACCACGAACTGGAAAATAAAACGCAGAAATTGATGAACCACGACTGGAAAAGAAACTGATGAACAGAAAATGATTCACCAAAATCGAATTCGATTTAAGCTTGTAGGGGTAAATAGGTGAATCAAAGTAAAACAAACCAAAACCGAAGGCCCGTGTTCACACGGTTTCCTTAAATCGAATTCGCCGCCTCACCGGGTGCAAGAGGTTTTGATCGGTGTTCGATTCCCAGGATACAATCGGTTGTCGATACACGCTGCACAACGTTACTGACCTACGAACTAGCCGTGTCTATCTCTCAAAGAACTTTAGGGAAAAAAAAAAAGGAAAAAGACCAAAACGGGGCTGCTGGAAATGGAGGAGGAAGAAACTCAAATTTTTTTTTTCTTTTGTGTTTTCTCACTTCTTTTCCACCGAGGGAGATCCTCTATTTATACTCATAGAGGAGGAGCCAGCTCTTTATTGCATTGAAAAGAGAGTTACAACATTGAAGAAGTTGGTGGCGTTTGTGTATTGCAACGGAAACTGAAATGGAATAATTTTTCAAACGTTTGTGTATTGTAACGGAACTTTTCATTCAATTGTGTAATGGAATAACTGTTTTCATTGAAGTTTTCATTCAATATTTTCCAACATAAACATCATCAAGTGAACCATTTTGATTTTTACGCTTAAAGGGAAAAATCGATTGCCTTTAACATCTCAGCCTTAGCTTCTTAAAAACAGAAAAATAAAAAAATGCTAAAGTTGAATTGTTGACCGGATTTACAGAGGAAATCATGGGACCATTACCCTGCCATACACCGTTAATGTAACAACCAAGGTTTTGCGAACCGAGCCCAATCTCCTTAAGGAAATCATAAAATCACAACCAATTCACTTCAATAATCCACATTCTAACAAAAATTAGTAATGCAAAACGCACAATCAATTCACTTCAATAATCTAATATTAGACATCAAATTAGTAATGAAAAACATATAACACATACTTGTACCATAGGAGGGAAAAGCAGTACCGGATCCGGATCATGCTTGCTGTACACAAGAGTGTACAGCAAAGTGACAACCCCCTCACAATGAGGATGACACACAATTTTTAATTCATGTGAGCCCTATGTGAGGGGGCTGTAGGTGTAAAAATGGTTTAACCCTATACTATTTTCCAACAACTTATTTTTCTTTTCCAAGCAATATTTTGTTTTTTACAAATTATTTTCAGTACAATACAATCTTTAAAGAAACTTATTAAAAGGGTGGTTTAATTTTATTTGATTAATTTCGAACAGACTCACTAGCTTCAAGATAACTCACCAACTCTATTGAGTATGGGCAATGCAAAAAATGAAAAATGCAAATTATTAAAGAAGTTGGATTAAGGTTTCCTTCTTTCTTTCTTTTTTTTTTTTTTTTGGATATTTGGATAACTCACCAACTCGTCCTTATAGTTTGTTTGTTCTGCGCAATTGTAAAATAATCTTTACATAAACAAAAATAAAACAAAGAGGAAATAATTGTAACCAATGTATCAAAATTTTCAAAAAGATGTCACGTAAAAAACTAAAAAGGGAAAGAAAGATTTTAAAAAATAAAATAAAACACTCTTTTTTTCCCCAACCAACCTCATCTTACCCCTGCTCAATTATTTTCCATCACCAGTACCGTATCTCCTTGGCAAAGGAGTTTTTGTTCAAAATCCAATCTCTCAATCGGAAAATAATATGAATTCTTAGCGAGAATCGACTTTACTATTCCAAGATCCATAGGCTACTTCACAATCTAAAGATAAATCAAGAAGTCTCAAAGCTGAAGAATCATCCATTCTTTGAATAAATCATGGTAATTAATCACACCTCCATATCAAAGTAAAGTCTCATCAGATTGCGAAGTAGCCTATGGATCTTGATTATCATCAGATTGTTGACGTTGAATTGACCCAAATGTATTCGGGCGCGAAACTCTCATACGTGTTCAAGCTTTGCAGCCTAAAGTCTGTAAAGCTCGAAGAGCTCGGATTTGGTGTAAGATGATCAAGTGACACGAACTCACATGGAACCTTTAAACTTAAAAAACTCCGATCAATGATGTACCCAAAAATGTTCTATCTACTTTGCCTGGTAATCTTTATTCGGAATTCAAAATTTTCAGAAAGTGTAACACGTTATATTACTAACTTTGATAAGGAAAACTTACAAGATTAGGTCATTTTTAGGGCCTTGTAGTGAAAAATCATGCTAATTGTATGAGAAAAAATTCATAATTCACGTGTATGGTTTACACCAATTCAAAAGTCAAGTAGATAGTAGTTTAACAATTCAAAACTCAAGTATCAGGTAATTAATTAAAAACATTTGTTAATTAGGTCACAATTATACTATTAAAGATCACAAATACATAATTATATATCACAATTTATTTATTGGTCACATATTATCAAATTAATTAGTCACAAATGATTTCGAGGTCACAAATTCAAAAATTTTATAGGTCAATTAATTTCATTGGTTACATATTATTTTTCAGTCACATATTGTCAAATTTTTAGGTCACGGTTAAATACTTGGTTACAGATAACCAAATACTTGGTCATGTACCACTGACACTACAACTTCAGCCACTTATGACCACCCTCACCCCGCCGCCGCCATAACCATCACAGCCACCAACATCACCACCAACAAACCCACCACCACCGCATCCAAATACACACTATCAAAATTTACGGTCATAGATTAATATTTGGTCATAAATAACCAAATACACCAAATAGTGAGTCACATACCCGCCACTAACACTTACCGCCATTGCCACTTGTGACCACCCTTACCTCGCCAACGCTGCCACCACCACAACACCAACACCAACACCAACAAAACCACTACCACTAGACCCAATCTATTGCCAATAAACATCACCATAACCACCACATCAAGCCCATGCCATCGCCACCACCACAGTAACCACCGACACCACCGCAACCACCATTTTGCACCACCACAGCCGTCGCCACCACCATTTTGTAACACCAAAACTATCAAATCCACCAAAACTATCAGATCCACCGCAACCATCATTTTGCAACACCAGCGCCAGATTCAACGAAGCAGCGGCGTTATGGGAGAAGAGATTGGGCGCTGTAGTTCTGGTCGATGAGTAGATAGAGGGATAAAGTGAGAAGATAAAGAGAGAATAGGTAAACTTCGTCGACACTCAGCCGGCGCAGGTCGTGGGAGAAGATTGGGCGCGACCGATGGGTAGAGAGAGGGAAATAAAATGAGAAGATAGATAGAGAGAATATGTATAGAAATGAATTAGTCTTTGAGGGTTTAATTGGGTTGGGGATGTGATTATATATATTAATATTAAAATATTAAAATGACACCTAATTATTGATTAAAGATACTTCGTACATGATTTTTGCACTATGAAGTTGAAATGTCTGGATCCATGTAATTTCCTCTAATTGTAATACATTATTGAGTAACTGAGTGCATTTCCAATGGAAGGTTATGCGTAAAACATCAAATATAGTGTAAAAGCAACTCTAATGATACTCCGAATATAGTGCAAAAGATAGTGTTACACCAAATATAAAAAATTTCAATTAAACTCATTTCGCCCTTTTTTACACTTTATAAAAATTGTTTCTTCCATCTATGTCATTATTTAATATTTTCATCTTAATGATTTTAATTGATTCATAATTATTTTAATATGACGGTTATTTTTATTTATTATTTATTTTTAAATTCTAATCAATTAATAAGTAATAATTATTTCAACAATAAATCAAAATTGTTCATTAAAAACTAAAAAAGTTATGAACTTGATAATTAATAAATTAGCTATAGAACAACATATATTAATTGATCATATATAAGATGAATATACTAATTTCTTGCACGACACAGACAAATTAAGAATGTAGATGCGCACTTTGCACTTCAAGATAAAGTGACTTTAAATATGAATTGACCTTATTCTAGTAGACCTAGGTTTAAGTATATTTCCTTTAAATAAAATGTTCGATATCTTATACTATTCTTCGAAATCTATTTGATTCGAGTAATTAAATCCGAGGGATTTCTCAAAACCTGGCGTCTGTGATCATCCGACTTGGATTAACTAGCCTAAAACTCGTTACATGGGTCATCTTAATCTCTTAATAGAGAAGAGATTGCACATAAGATAAAAAAAAAATTAATTGATACTTTCAAAATTAAATAAAAAATATATTTATATGCTCAAATTCATGGGAAAAAAGAAAAAATACATAACAATAATTTCTTTTATAGGTTCTAATATGATAGTATTGGTTTGACTTTCATTAGTGGAGGGATAAACTTGTTGACAGTCATGTTTAACATGTCATTTCTCACAAAATTAAGGTTTGGAGTCCCGCTTACAATGTAGTAATGACACTTTACACATATGTGTCACTTATACAATTTATTCAATTTTAATTTGAATTGAGTATGTGAGACTGTTTATTGATCATTGATTATGCTTGTGCATGCTATCCACTGCATCTTTGAGTTCTTATATATTATTGTCAATTTATGATGATTACATTTGATGTAGTTCCCTTCATCATATGTGACAAAAATTGGAATAAATGATGGCATTTTTTGAGTGGCATTTTGGCATTTCGGGGAGAGTTCATAGTAAGAGGGAGATGATAGTATTTCATGGCATTTCATATCACAATGCATCATAATACTTAGCTTATTTGAGTTTTGATGTTTTGTGATATTAATGTTTCAGTTGGTGTTTTGATTAATATAGTATTACTTCTCAATCTAGTTATCATATTTATGATAGTAGGTTTAATCGTTATATTTTCTGTTTCATGTGTTTTTACATTGGGTATTTGAGTTATTGTTTTCAAAAAATATGCTTAACAAGGAATACAAGAGATATAGATTCAATTTGAGTTTGGATAGATTATTGTGTTTTTACTTTCTTGACTTGTATTGTATAGTTTTGTCACAAAATGTCAATGTGGGGGGGGGGGGGGATTGTTAGATTTTAATTATATTGACTATTCTTTAGACAAAATAATTATTATAAAAGGATTGTAAAAATCAAGGAGTCACTTGGGATGTTGTATAGATGAATTATGAGTCTTTGAGTTCGAGTATGGAACATAGAAAAATAGTCGTCGGAATTATGCTAGCTTATCGCCAAGCTGATACTCGAGTGTCCAAAATAGAATCATTGTCTTGCATTATTTATTGCTTTATTAACTATTGTGGCAATTCAACATAAATAAAATTGACTTGATTGATTAAACATCTAGAACAATTAAAAAATGACTTGTTGTTTTTAATTGATAATTTTAATTCCACGGTATTCACCTATTCATCCATCTCTAGGTGATTTTAGGGTTGAACTAATTAATAACTTTCAGTCATTATAACTCTATGTTGAAAGCTTAGTTGCCATAATGACACTAAATGAGAAGTATGATGACTATGTATTAAATTAACCATTTAGTCAATATATTATTGTTGTGCTCAATCCCAAAATTTCAGTCTATTTTAGAGATAATTTAATTAATTTTCGAATTAAATATATATTGATTTTTTTTTGTTGAAACTTTATGTCGAATTATAGTTGCAATAATGTTTTCGTTCAATTACAGTTAGACTATTTAAAGTGTGTGCCCATAGTGAAACTAAGTGGAAAGCTAGTGGTCAATTTGAAAGAAATTAAAGTTTAGTGGCCGTGATAACACTAAGTTGAAAGTTTAGCTGCCATAATGACACTAAATGAAAAGCATGGTGGCTATGGATGAAATTAGTCAATATATTATTGGTGATGCTACACGCACACGAGGTGTCTATAATGATGTCCACCTCTCGCATAGAGTGGGATCCACTCCCTCCGTGCTGCATGTACAAGTAGCATATTTCATATATTATTATTGTACTCAATCTTGAATTTTTAGACTATTTTAGAGATTATTTAATAAATGATCATTGAATTTTGTTATAGGTTACTAATTGCTCATCAATCTTTAAAAAGTTAATCATTGTTTACTGAACTTTGTTATAGATTTCTACTTGCTCACCGAAATTTAAAATGTTATTTTTTGCTCACCTAAATTGAACAAAATTACTCGTTATTCGCTAAACTTTATTATAGGTTACACCAATGAAAATTAAATGAGTGATTGATAAGTAACTTTATTCAAATTTGGGTGAACAACGATTAATCTTTTAAATTTTGGTAAGCGAGTAGTAATTTGTAGCGAAGTTCAATGAGCAAAACGTAAATTTTTTAATTTTGTTGGGCAATTAATAACTTATAATAAAGTTTAGTGGAGATTAGTTAAGTTAACTCGAATATTAAATGATAAAATAAAAAATTCCGGCACAAGGAAAAAACGGGGAAATTGTTGAAGAAGAAAAAAGTTAATCAAGAAAAATCATCGGAACAAAATTGTAGCCAAGCTACAGATAAATTTTTAGTTATCCTGTAGCATTTCAATACCCGTGAACCCTAATTTCACCTTTCTCTCAAGCATTTAATCAATTAAAATTCCTCATTGCATTCGTGCCAAAATCGAGGTCAGTCCAATTCTGAAAGAATTTATTTTTTCTTAACTAGGGTTTCTTTACTCGCGAATTGAACCTGGGCTTGATTTTGATTAGCTTGATTTTTTAATAGGTTTTGAATATTTTTATTTTTGGTAATGATATTGATACGAGAGATATTCAGGTGATTAATCGCGAAAAAAATGAGGCAGTTAAATGGATTTTATAGTAAAAGAAGTCCCCACCTTCGTGGGATTTTCAGTGGGTTATGTGCCCTAGTTTTGATTTTGTTGTTTTACAATCGGGAAGATATTGTGAGAACTCCACTTTCGAAGCAATCGTATTCAGTATCTAAATGGAGCTCTGGCAGTGGGTTTTATTCCGGTGTGCGGAGCCAATTTGTGAATCGCAGAGAAATGGTTGAATTAAGTGCAAATTCTTCGACTGTAAATGGCTCCGATCCTAATAATTTGGATGTAAAGAAGCCTGAATTTTGTGCGGGATTGTCTGATCACAATGGCTATAGTAGTATCTGTGAGTTCCTGAGAGCCCATCCGCAGTGCAGGTCGGATGGGTTTTTTGATTACTTGAAGTTTTACTATTGTGATTGTGGTGAGAGCGCATGGGCATTTCTGGTGTTGGGGACTTGGCTTGCTGCATTATTCTATCTTTTAGGCAACACTGCGGCTGATTACTTTTGTTGTTCTTTGGAAAAGCTTTCGACTCTTTTGAAGCTATCTCCTACTGTTGCTGGTGTAACTCTGCTTCCACTTGGAAACGGCGCTCCAGATGTGTTTGCAAGTATTGCTTCTTTTGTAGGTACTGGCACGGGAGATGTGGGCCTTAATAGTGTATTAGGAGGGGCAGTGTTTGTTACTTGCATTGTTGTTGGGACTGTTTCCCTATGTATAGCAGATAAGGACATTAAGATTGACAAGAAGTGCTTTATAAGGGATATTCTATTTTTTATGCTTGCCCTTGTGTCTCTGTTTTGGATCTTGATTGTCGGTGAAGTGACTGTTGGTGCTGCCATTGCATTTGTATCGATTTATGTTCTGTATGCCTTTGCTGTGGCTGCCAATGAGATTTTGAGGGAACAAGCCCAGAGGATGAAACTGGACGCTGTTACTCCTTTGCTTCCTGTAAGAGGAAGTGTGTTTTCTCATGGAAATCTAGATGAGGAACCCTTATTCAGCTCGTTGCTTGACATTGAGACCGAAAGTGTTGGAGCCCAGTCCCGTGGTTCCCTACCTCAGTGGATGTGGGCTTCTAATGTAGCAATTTATTCAAACCAGGTTCTGAAGATCTCTGACGGTGACAAGTCTTTGTGGGGATGGAATGAAGATGACAGAGAAATTAAGCGGCCATCATTTTCTTGGTCAAAACTATTTTCCCTTCTGGAGTTGCCTCTGACTGTACCGAGGCGGCTCACAATTCCCTTAGTCGAGGAGGAAACTTGGTCAAAGCCATATGCTATGGGCAGTGTTCTACTGGCTCCAATTCTTCTTGCTTGTCTGTGGAGTTCACAAGACAACGTGGGTTCTCAAAGAAGACTAGCTGCATATATCATTGGCGTCTCATTTGGATGCACCCTTTGTGTTCTTACATATAAGCACACAAGGCCAGATCGTCCACCTCAGAAATTCTTACTGCCATGGGTTATAGGAGGATTTGTGATGAGTATCGTTTGGTTTTACATGATTGCAAATGAGCTTGTTGCTCTACTTGTCGGATTTGGTGTTGTTCTAGGTGTCAATCCTTCCATCCTTGGGTTAACAGTATTGGCTTGGGGAAACTCGATGGGTGATTTGGTTTCAAACGTTGCTTTGGCAATGAATGGTGGGGATGGCGTACAGATTGCAATGTCCGGATGTTATGCAGGTCCTATGTTCAACACGCTCATTGGATTGGGCATATCAATGCTGCTGGGAGCCTTGTCTGAGAAACCTGTTCCCTTTGTACTCCCAAGAGATAGAAGTTTGTATTTTACATTGGGATTTCTCGTTTCAGGAATTATTTGGGCACTCATTGTTTTACCTAGAAATAACATGCGTCCGAGCAGGATGCTTGGAGCAGGCCTAGTTGCCATATATTTGATATTTCTCACTTTCAGGGTGGGCTCTGCTATGGGAATGTTTTCATTAGCCGGCTTTAGGTGATATCATGTACTGTTAAAATGTACATTTGAAGATTGCTTGACCCACAAAAATTGAAATTGTCTGGATTGATCTGCCTGTATTTATTGGAGACAAATTCTTCTGGTGGTTATATAAGAGCTAGTTGTATTTAGTAATTAGTATTATATATTGTTGTGTTTGAAGATGACAGGTCATATGGACAAATGATAAGTGGGTGGCTTCTTGTTCTTATTGATTTAACTGAGTTTTTATTCATCGGTTTGTTCACTGCCTTACTATCTTCTCATATTATCACTCTTGACATGGGTTTTTTATGAGGGTAATGTTTATAAGTTATGCGTGGAACATTGGACGTATTATGACATGAAGCTAATGCTGGCATGCTTAGTTTTAGACCTTTTAGTGTGATGTGCTGTTGAATTTTCTATATGAAGCTAATTCTGGCATGTGAATTTTAATGTTTGAATTCATTTTTGCATACGTTTTTGTTTGTCCCCTGACATATTGTAGCAAATGCTTCCTTTCTTTTTAGTTAATCATTTTCATGGATATGTGATCCTCTCTAACAACTTAAGTTTTTTTCCTTCAGATGGTTCGACATGGCAACATCATGCAAATGTTGTGGGTTCAAATCTCACCATCAAACATTTATTGAATTGTGTATGTGTTAGGCTCTGATAGGCCAGAAATGAACCCCATTTACCGTGAGGGAGCATGTTGAAGATTAGGTTTGAATGATATATATGTGTCTCTCTCTAACCACTTAAGTTTTTAGATCAAATGGTTGAATGCTAGGGTCATTGTGAGCATTGCATACTATAGAAAGTTTTCCTTCTCATTATAACTTGCTGAAGCTTAAGTTTTCATATCATTGATGTCCTTGTTGCATTCGTTGTTATCGATGTTATGGTATCTCACGAGTAAAATCAGCTACATTAGGTCTCAAATTTAATCCAAATTAGTATTTGGAAATTTGATAAAATTCATGCACTGAATATTTCCTTTTTTGACATGCCTCTGCTGTTAAGCATCTATCTATACTTCCTTAATTCTATGCATTTGATGCTTTTACTGACCTATCTGGCACTGGAGAAGAAAGATATTCATTCTATTTTGTGGGATTAGACAACAAAGTATACTTATTATGTACATGACAAGTGTTTTTTTATTGAGGTTGATGATTATGCATATTTGACAAATACCTTCAACAGATCAGCATATAGGAAATTTTGTCTGCAATAAGGATAAAGAATGCTGTAAATCAATGTTTTAATTTAAATACCTTTCTCCCGCTTGCCTTACTTCTGTTCGACTCTAGTCTCTATGGCTCAAAGGACCACTGCAGATAGAAAGCCAACTTCATTCCTAGTCCGATGGTGAGTTGAAATTGTTTGCTGTTGACTTTGTTTTGTGTGTGCGCGTGTGGTGGGGGACAAGAAGAAGACTCCTCTGCACCGAGGATCTCGGGATATCATAAACATTTGGATTGCAAGACTTTGTTGATTCTGTTGTTTGTAAACTTCTCTTGTTTGATTTTAACCTGTCCATAAGTTTTGTTATGTTCCACTATATTTCATTACTTTGACATGTTTAGAGATTTTGCCTTTTGCCTTTTGTCTTTTGGCTTTCTACTGAAATCTTGAATCAGCTGTCTTGGGATTATAGTGTTGATCATGGAGAAGTTTGGCCCAAAACTGTCATCGATTTGCTATCTTGTTCCAGTTGTCGAAGAAGTGCAATGTTCTGAATTTGTTGTTCGTGATGGATCTTTGCTATTACATTTGTTTCTCGAGGAGAAACCGCATCCAAAAGCATCTGTGGGTATTTAAACATTTGTATTGACCACCAAATCTATATTCCTATTTCAAGTGGATAACTAAATTTGATTTCATCATGATTAAGTTATGAAGAGATTGTATGAGAAAAAATATTTGAAAAGTGATTTTTTTTTATTAGAATGTGTTGTTGAAAATGAGTGTGAAGAAAATTATTTTTCAAATAGCACTAAATTTATAATTTTGTTTTAATAAAGTTGCTTTGTTTCTTCATAAATGAAATATGAATGTAGCAGTTAGACTATATGTATTCAGATCAGATTGATTTGTGCCATGTTAACACCCATATTCTTTTTATGTTTAGCAGGCTAACAAATTTAGGTATCCAATTGTGAGAAAATGAAATTTGCTTAGAATATTTTAACCCATGTTCGTTGGTACCTAAAGATTGAAACATGTCCTTGTAAACCTTTCTTCTAAATATTGTTCTTAATTTTGAGATTAAGTTGGTGTTTAGTGCATCGGATTATGAGTACGAGAACGGAAATATACATGACCCACGCCCAATTTTCATAGCCTTTGGTAAGCCAACCCTCTATGATTTCCCTATCTCCAAACAACCGCAAAACTCATACTCAGTTCAGATTGCAGGTTGCACCTGCACGAAGCCGGATTGCAAATAATTGTCGGTTAACCGTACGGTGGTAAATATTAGAAGGAAAAAATACTTCGAAGATGAAACACTTTTTCATGCAATATTCAAGAATTATTGACGATATTGAGTTAAAATACTCTAATCACTGAGTTAAGTAGGTCATTTTATCATCCAAAAATAATCAAATGGAACCCATGACATGAAAAATGTAATCGATTCTGTTATTTATTTGGAAAAACCCACCTCCATATTTTAAACCATGTATTGCTTGTATGCACCACGGATCCAGCATTCGACGAGCCTCGACAGTCGCCCGTGTAGGTATGGCAATGGGTCAGTTCGGGGTCGGTTTGGTCAAAATCATAACCGCACCACCAAATTTTTTGTTATACCATAACCGCACCATAACCACAAAAATCGGTTCGGTTCGGCTCGGTTCGTATCTAGATTCGAGTCGATTCAGTTCGATTAATAACTACGAAAATAAATTATTTTTTATAAGTCCAACCGTCAAATTGAAAAAAAAATTATGAATAAAAATCAATAAAAATAAAAATATAATACTAAACCAATTTAGCAAACAATATCCCAAATGAAAATGCAAACAATTTAAACGATCTTTCTTTGGCCTTTGAAAAGTTAAGATAAAACAATTCAAAATAAGAGAATTATAGACAGATTAAAAAGTTCTAATTTAATACCATACATATAATTAACAACCAGTAGACATACCAAAACTGCTAGCAATAAAATTAAAGTACCCAACCAAGTAAATATTGTATTAAGTAACAAAAAGAAAAGATAGAATTAGGGAACCAAATAGATTAATGAGTTCAACTCCCGCGAGCAATAAAAGAAAGAGGGAAAGATAATAATCAAGAAAATTACGTTTGCATTTGTTAACTAAAAAAATGTACGGGATGACTCAGTGAAGGAGAACCTCATATAAAATAGATTTGCCAAGACCAATTCAAGAAATATCTTCATCCCAATCACAGAAGACATTTTCAAATTTAAATTATAGTCATCCCACACATACGTCCATTACATAATACAATATAAGAAAATATAACCTATTTAAAATGTCATTTCAAAGCTACAATAATAAAAAAATAACAGTGAACTAATCAAGATATAGATATCAGAATAAGATCTGAATGTCGCACACTATGGACGACACACAACCTATACCTTTTGAATTCAGATTTGATTATAGCGCTAAATCTGGAGTGACAGCACAACAGAAGGAGAAAACGGTGTTGTTGATTCCAATTTCGAATTTTCTTCCTCGTCGTTGCCCATCGCTTTAATATTTCTTATTTTCTGTTTATTTTCAGTGAGTGTGAGTAGGGTTAAGTTAATGCCAAAAAATAGGTTAGTATGCTGATCATGTTAATGGGTCAGTAAGGTAATGAACCATAATTATATAAAGAATTATTAAAAGAAACCCAATTATCCAATTAATTTTTTTTAAATGGGTAATCGGTTCGATTTAGGGCATCGTCGCTAAATACCATACCTGCCCCCACCAAGAATCGGATTATTAAAATCAAAACCATAACTAATCCATTGCACCATCGGTTCGATTCTTTTCGTTCCATTCGATTCGGTTAACCGCGATTTTCGATTTTAACGGTTTGCATTGCCATTCCTACGTCCGTGCAGACGGTAATTTTTTTTTTTCCTATTTATTTTTTAAATAGGCTAGAAGACAGCTTCTCTTGTGGGCATGGCCAAAAAGGGATCTCTCGTCCATGAAAAGATAATATAAGGGTCCGTTTGATTACAATGGTGAAAAATGGGTGAAAAAAAATGAATGACAGGGAATTGAATTGAATATAATTTGTTTTAGAGATGATTATAATTAATGGTGTTTGATTGGTATAATTTTCTACTTAATTCGTTTGACTTTATTTTTCATGCAAATTGTTATCTTTTGGGATAAATTTTTTCACAATCTGTATTAAAATTTGTTTGGATTGCAAAAAAAAAAAAAAAAAAAATTAAAAAAAATTTTGAAATTTTTTTGTTCGTTTGGCTTTATTTTTCATGCGAATTGTCAATTAAAGGAATAAATTTTTTACCATTGAATTTAAAATATATTTTCATTGTTAAAAAGTAGAAAAAAAAGGGATGGAAAATAATTTTCCACTATATTCATGGGAAAATAAATGATAAAAAATGTGTTTTAAATGATTGTATTTAGAAAATGGATAAAAATGAATTTCATGAAAAAATTATGAAATCAAACACCAAATTTAAGGGCGAAAAATAATTTGAATTTCACCCCAATCAAACGGATCTAACTTCTTGGAGAAAGAGAGCAGGAAAGCGTGATTGGATTTACTTCTTTCACACGTACCAAACCTCAACATCCTCTCTTTCTCTACCTAAAATCTCCAAAATTTTGCTGAAATCGCGTTTTTCAAAGTTAATGCTATTTTTTTTTTCTTTTTTCTGAGATGAAATTAATATTAGAATTCAAATCTGTAATTTATTCAATACGAGATTTTTGTTGTTTTTCCTCTGATTATGATGTTTTATTGACGGTGCTGACTGCCGTATTGATTGGTTTTGAATAATCATTGAAGGTGAGGACTACTGTAGCAAACTTTCTTGGGCTTTTTTCATTCGAATAATTTATTTTTACACCTTATAGTGTATCAAATAGATTACACTCCTCTCACATGGAGAGGAGCTTACAAATATTTTATTATGTGTGAACCCTCCTCCATGTGAAGAAATGATGTACACACAATATGGTCCTTTTTCATTTCTGTGATAAATCAAATTGATTGCCTTTAATTTAGGAGGATCTTGTAAATGAATTTTTCGGGAGCATAATTTACTAATTTGGATTTTTTTGGGTAAAAATTCTGATTTAGCATATTTGGTAGCTCAATTTGGAAATGAAGAGTTTTAGAATGTGTTTGATTGACTTTATTTTCTATGAAAAATATAATTTTTTCATCCAAATTTTTACTTTTGTATAGTTTGTTTAACAACGTTTTTCATCAATCAAACACATGATAATTTACATACAAATAAGTTCTAGATTGCCTAAAATTTATTTTTTTTCCCATGCAATGCTCACAATCAAATACACTCTTAGAAATTAAAGGACAAGAATAAGAAATTCTAGTTACAAAATGAGAGATGACTGATTGAATGACAATTCAATGATGTACATAAAGCGAGAGATCTTTGAAAAAATGAGAGCTAGACAGTCTTGCAGTGCTTTCAAAATATGAGAACCCAAAAAATGCAATTGTTCGAGCTTACAGTTATTGAGTGAGGTTGTATCATTCATTTTTTTCTTATTATATTGGGCTGTATTGAATTATATTTTCATATGTATATAATTTTGACATTTTAATGCATTTATATATTGATTAAAATATTGTTAATATTATTTAATTAAATATTTCACTATTATGATCGTCGACCCTCAACGATCGTTCTAGCTCACCAACATACCCGAATCCATACTAATTGTATGTACTTTGTTAATACATGCTAGTACATTTCTGTACTACCATGTGGGAAAATTCCACATCCATTATTGTCAATATTTTTTTTTGGATTACATTCCATTGCTGGCGCTTCAATCTGTCCTACCCTGAGCCTTGATGAAGGAGGTAAAAAACCAACTCAACTCGACATGTCACATTTTTAACCTTCAACGGATGATATGCGAAATAATGTTTTAGGCACAATTTGATTCTATTTTGAAGGAAAGAGTACATTTTGAATAATTGATTGATGAAGAATGTGTGGTTAAAAATTAAGAATTTTTTTTGAATTTATGTGTAATATTATTTTATTGAAAAATATATGATTAAAAAGAAGAGAGAAAAAAATAAATTTTGAGAAAAAAATGAGAATCAAACAAAATTTTAATTTACAGTGAAGATTTCCCTTTTTCGAGATATGCGAGAGTAGAAATTAGATCTCTACCTACCTTCACATGATAGTATTTTAGAAGAGTAGGTGAGGTTCACTTCTAGAGTAGATGATAGCATAATTCTCCAAGGGTTTGTTTGACATGTATTTTGTAAAGTTAAGCAAATTTGGATAATTTTATAAAAATATTTCTTTTAATTAAAAGCGCTAGTAAAAAATGTTGCCTAAAGTGATTTTCTCTAAAAACTTTTTCAAAAGAGAAAGTTCTTTTAAAAATGAATTTTCAAACACTAATTAATGTAATTTTAAGAAGTCGTTCTATAAGAAGTAGAAAGAACAGCAGAAGTACTGCCAAATGTGCCTTAAGCCCTGTTTGGTTTAATTAAAAAAATTAAATTTTTAGTAAATTTTTATAAAAGTTGGTAAAATGTGTAATTGAAATGTTGATAAAAAAAATTGTAAATTTTATTAAATGTGTGACTAAATATGAATTTGAAAAAAAAAATTTAATTTTAAAATGAGGCCAAATATGGACTAAATCTTCATGTGTAAAAGAAAATGATATAAACTATGTATTTATTTTTAATAGTTCAAATATTTAGACCTTGTTTGATTCTCATTTTGAGGAAAATAATATATTTTAAGTAGTAAATTGATGGAGAATGTGGTTAAAAATTAAGAAAAAAATTGAGTTTAAATGTAATATTATTTTATTGAAAAATATGTGATTGAAAAAAAAAAGAAATAAATTTTGAAAAAAATTAGTACTAATTGAACAACATGCTGAATTCCGTCCTGATACAACCTTGCATAGGTCGTCTTCACAAAATGAATCGGTCAAAATTATTGAACGTGACAGGAAAAGATAAAATAAAATAAATCTAAATATTGATATTTTTGGCCTTATGTCGGGATAAAGTAGTAAACTATTGAAACCCATTGCCAATAAATAAAAGTAAAACACCAAAAGTCTACAAACCAATAAAAATCATAGACGTCGCCCAATAGGAAAACTTTTGTGGGTCACTCAACTTCTAGGTTTGCACATAACTTCGATTTGCTTCAACTCGATCACCAACCTATATTTTTATGGCATTTTTACCATTCATTCAATAAAAATTACCAAAACTAATAGAATTTGTAACTAGGCCAACAATATCTGTGACTTGACATGTGAATTAAGATTCATTGACCTTGTCGAGCCACCTAAAAACTCGTTAGCATGAATTAGAATTCTCAAGCTTGCTTTAAACTATGCTCGATCTCAACTCAAACTTGATAGAATTAACTTACGAGCAAACTCATAGATCTACTTACAAGCCAACCCAATGTTAGATCAAAAGGCCTAAATTTTGCAAATTGTTCGCAGTTAATGTAACACTCATAAGCCTAGAAAAGTTCAAGACGGCTTGGTTAGACCAATTGCTATATCTAATTGACCAAATATTCAATACAAGATTTTTGTTGTTTTTCCTCTGATTATGATGTTTTATTGACGGTGCTGACTGCCGTATTGATTGGTTTTGAATAATCATTGAAGGTGAGGACTACTCTAGTAAACTTTCTATCTAGGGTTTTCTTGGGCTTTTTTCATTTCTGTGATAAATCAAAGGAAAGAGTTCAAAAGTCAGGTGTTTGAAATGAGGCAATTTAATATTCAAATTTTAAGCTTTAAAATTCATAAATCAGGTATTAATTAATTAATTAATTATATTAAAGTCACAATTATAGAATTAATGATCACAGATAGGTCACAGTTTATTCGTAGGTCACAGATTTTCAAATTAGTTGATCACAGATTAGTTAATGGTCACAAATTAAAAAAATTATAAGTCACAGTCTATTCATCGGTCACAGATTTTCAAATTAGTTGGCCACAAATTATTTAATAGTCACAGATTAAAAAATTTATAGGTCACACGGTCACAAATTTACAAATTAATTAGTCACAGATTCTTTCATTGTCACAGATTATATAATTTTTAGGTCACAATTTAATATCGTTAGTCATAGAAAACAAAATGGTTGGTCACAAATTAACCAACACCCCACTTTCACCTCCAATCCTAATCCGCCTCCTTTACCGCACACCACCGCACCCAAGCCAACCACAGCACACAGCACTACTATGCCCAAACCCAACCACAGCACACAGTACTAACTGCAACCTACCACCGCGCATAACTGCACGTACCTAACCAATGCACCACAACGTCGTTGTACTCATCCGAGCTAAGAACCACCACCGCACCACAGGACCTCCACCGTCCACCCCCTCTCCCAAAACTACCACACCATCCAATCATCAAGTCCGCCACTACCAACACCTCCACCTGCACCACAAACCTAAACCGCCACCAGAAGCCAGTAACTCACCACAACTATCGCCGTCGTCGCCAACATAGCTTAACCCATACTCCACCATCTAGCAGCCCCACTTCATTTCACGCGGTGCCACCATCATCAACACCAACGACGCCTCCACCACCATCTTGTCATCCTCACACCCACAACAACAACAAAAAAAGGAAAAAAAGGAAAATGCAGCCGCTGAGCGACCACCACGCACGGCGCTGCAAGCAGAGGCACTGCATGGCGGATCCGTCGCACCCACTCAGCACCATCGTCTCACCACAACACCTCCTCCGTTCCACAGCAACACCACTGCACCACAAGACCTCCGCCGCACCACAGCACCACCACCGCTTTCGTCATTGAGAGGGAGGGGGAGAGGAAGGATTGAGAGAGGATTAAATTGATTTTACGGTTTGAATTTATAATAAAATTATTAATATTAAAATATTAAATTGTTACCTGATTTTTTTCTTAAATATACTTCGTACATGATGTTTGAACTGTTATCTTTAAGTACCTGGTTTTATATAATTTCCTCTAAATCAAATTGACTACCTTTAATTTAGGAGGATCTTGTAGATGAATTTTTTGGGAGCATAATTTACTAATTTGGATTTTTTTTTTGGGTAAAAATTCTGATTTAGCATACTTGGTAGCTCAATCTGGAAATGAAGAGTTTTAAAGTGTGTTTGATTGACTTTATTTTCTATGAAAATATCATTTTTCCATTCAAATTCATACTTTTGTATAGTTTGTTTAACAACTTTTTTCATGAAAAACATTTTTCAACTTTTGGTCACGTGATTATATTTTCCTACAAAATAAGGAAAACATTTTCTTTAGGGAGATGTTATTTTTTATTTCTAGATAATTCACACACACTCTCTCTTATCTACCCACAAATAAAAAATTGACATGTATAATATTTTCTAAATTAAGAATTAAATCAATCAAACACATAATATTTTACATACAAATAAGTTCTAGGCAATTCAATTGCCTAAACTTTATTTTTTTCCATGCAATGCTCGCAATCAAACACACTCTTAGAAATTAAAGGACAAGAATAAGAAATTCTAGTAACAAAATGAGAGATGACTAATTGAATGACAATCCAATGATGCATATAAGGCGAGAGATCTTTGAAAAAAATGAGAGCGAGATAGTCTTGCAGTGCTTTCAAAATATGAGAACCCAAAAAATGCAATTGTTCGAGCTTACAGTTATTGAGTAAGGTTGTATCATTTATTTTCTTCTTATTATATTGGATTGTATTGAATTATATTTTCATATGTATATAATTTTGACATTTTAATACATTTATATATTGATTAAAATATTGTTAATATTATTTAATTAAATATTAATAAACGATCTTGTTATTATGATCGTCGACTATCAACGATCAAATATCATTCAAGATCACCAACATACCTAAATCCATCAATGTTAATCCATAGTAGTACATTTCTGTACTCCCATGTGGGAAAATTCAACATCCATTATTGTCAATATTATTTATATAGGCATAAGCATGAGTCTAAACATTCAAAACCAACTCAACTCGAAATGTTACATTTTTACCCTTCAACAGATTATATGCGAAATAATGTTTTAATTCACAGTGAAGATTTCCTTTTTTCGAGATATGCGAGAGTAGAAATTAAATCTCTACCTACCTTCACATGATAATATTTCAAAAACCCTGATGGAACAGGGTTTTTTTTGTCCCGAGTCAAACTCGGGACAGCCCGATTGGAGGGGGGCTGACAGTAGCATCCTTCACAATATTTTAGAAGAGTAGGTAAGGTTCACTTCTAGAGTAGATGATAGCATAATTCTCCAACGGTTTGTTTGACAAGTATTTTGAAAAGTTTAGCAAATTTGGATAATTTTATAAAAATATTTCTTTTAATTAAAAGCGCTAGTAAAAAAGGTTATCTGAAGTGACTTGACTTCCAATAAAAACTTTTTCGAAATAGAAAATTCTTTTGAAAATTAATTTTCAAACACTAATTAATGTAATTTTAAGAAGTCGTTCTATAAAAAGTAGAAAGAACAGCGGAAGCACTGCCAAATGGGCCTTAAGCCCTGTTTGGTTTAATTAAAAAATTAAATTTTTAGTAGATTTTTTTATAAAAGTTTGTAAAATGTATAATTGAAAAGTTGATAAAAAATTGTAAATTTTATCAAATGTGTGATTAAATATGAATTTGAAAAAAAAAAATTAATTTTAAAATGAGGCCAAATATTTAAAAGAAAATGATATAAACTAAGTATTTATTTTTAATAGTTCCAATATTTATTACTCATTGAACAACTTGCTGAATTCCGTCCTGATACAACCTTGCATAGATATAATTATACATGTTGGCAAAGGATGAACATTGCTGGACTTGTAATTTCAGCGTGGAGAGTTCGATTACTGGTTGGAGCAGTTGAGTGATGTAATAATCATTACTGGTTGGAATAGCTTGATGCTATAATAATTATGGAGGAGGCTCCTTTGGGGTCAGGAGTATAAGGGATGTACGGACCCTGATCAATTTGGGCATAATCCGCAGTTTACTTCCACTAGTTACTGAGGGGTCGATGACTGATGGTCCAGAATATAGTCTGGCGTAAGTTGAGAAACCTGGGTATAAAAAAAAAAAAAATTATACATACAGGTGCCCCCAGGGCACATTTCCAAGTGGTAAAAAGGAAAGATGGAGAAATCCAACTTTGCTTGAGGCTGCTGGGTCAAGAGTTCGAATCCTGAAATATGAATTTGGCTCTTGGGTAAGTGCAAGTGTACAAGTAGCCTTCTACCCTATACCCTTGGAGGTATAATCTACGATTTATCTCTTCCACGAAGGCTCAAGGCAAGACAGATGGTGGAGCCAGTAACGAGACATAATCCAAAAAAAAAATAAAATTATACATGCAGGTCGTCTTCACAAAGTGAATCGGTTAAAATTGTTGAACGTGACAGGAAAAGATAAAATAAAATAAATCTAAATATTGATATTTTTGGCCTTAAGTCGGGATAAAGTAGTAAACTATTGAAACCCATTGCCAATAAATAAAAAGTAGAACACCAAAAGTCTACAAACCAATAAAAATGATAGACGTCGCCCAATAGGAAAACTTTTATGGGTCACTCAACTTCTAGGTTTGCACATAACTTCGATCTGCTTCAACTCGATCACCAACCTATATTTTTATGGCAATTTTACCATTCATTCTATAAAAATTACCAAAACTATTAGAATTTGTAACTAGGCCAACAATATCTGCGACTGGACATGTGAATTAAGATTCATTGACCTTGTTGAGCCACCTAAAAACTCGTTAGCATGAATTAGAATTCTCAAACTTGCTTTAAACTATGCTCGACCTCAACTCAAGCTTGATAGAATCAACTTACGAGCAAACTCATGGATCTACCTGCAAGCTAACCCAATGTTAGATCAAAAGGCCTAAATTTTGCAAATTGTTTGGAGTTAATGTAACACTCATAAGCCTAGAAAAGTTCAAGACGGCTTGGTTAGACCAATTACTATATCTAATTGACCTCCTTCTGCTAAATCGATCCCTTCTTTTTCTTTTTTTTCTTGGATGTGTTGTTCTGTTTTATTAGTGATGAAACTGATTCTTGCTTTGTCAAGCTAATTTGACTAAACTATTACTTATTACTATCTTCCAAGAAATTGTAAAACTTGGAGAAAGTATTCACTTTCAGTTCACAAGATCAAGATAAATATTGTGTAGACCAAACTAGGTGATTAAATTGAACAAAAATACAAGTTTTGAGGCAAAGTTGAAATCAAGTAAAGTGGAGTGACCTCTAGTGCCATTTCAACATACACACCATCCAATAAAAACAAGAAACGTGGCCCAATATAGACCCACCAACTCCAATTCTTAGCCCATTTCATTAGGACTTGCTACCGTAAGGAGGGTTTGATACGGTCTCAGACCGACGACGCTCAAAATAAGGGGGTCGATCCCACCTCATTTTTTGTTTTTTTTTTTTGTTTTTTGTGCATTTTTATTCACGAGTGAGTTCAATCAAATGGACAAACATTTTTCTGGCAAAAAGTTTAAGAACCCTGTTGCTCTATCAGGGTAAGGCTCACAGGCCTTTTACAGGCCACACACATACAAAAGGGGTCGGTATTTTGAAAAATACTACTTTGTCCATTTGATTGACACTTCTCTCACATAAATGTATGGATCCCATATGATTTAAATAATATCCCCCTAATAAGAGATGGTGTGTTAACTAAGTGATCAATTAAGTGAGTAAAGTAACATGATTCCGATATTTTATGGGGTAATTTTTTAAAGAGGTGAGCCCCCATCATGCTCTCACATTTGCTCCTTTTACAGACATGACAGAGCAGCAAAATTCAAAGTTTAATCCACTTCATCATCTATTTATCCACGAGAATATTCACTCATTTTTCTCATTAATGTTTCACTGTTGGAAAAAAAAAAAAAAAAAAGAATGGGGAAAAAAGAGGCTCAAACAGGGGCTATATTTATCCACGAGAATATTCACTCATTTGTGTCCTTCCTTACTCCACTCTCTCAGGAAGTTCCATTAATGGCGTTTCCTTCTCTTATCTTTCTTTCTTTAATTCTCCTCCCCTCAGCACTCTCATCTGATGGCCAAGAAACATTCATCATCCACGTGGCGAAATCTGCAAAGCCTCATATTTTCTCCACGCACCATCACTGGTACTCCTCTATCGTCCGATCTGTTCACACCCCACATCGCCCTTCAAAGATTCTCTACACCTACAGCCGCGCTGTGCAGGGATTCTCTGCTCGGCTCACTGCTGACCAAGCCGCCAAGATCGGCCGTGTGCGTGGGGTTCTATCTGTAATACCTGACAAGTGCCAGTATTTACATACTACTCATACTCCAAGCTTTCTTGGCCTGGAGGATTCTTTTGGGCTCTGGCCGAATTCGGATTATGCTGATGATGTGATTGTTGGTATGCTTGATACTGGGATTTGGCCGGAGCGACCGAGTTTTTCCGATGAAGGGCTTTCCCCGGTTCCGGCCAATTGGAAAGGGACTTGTGTTGTAACCCCGGATTTCCCAGCAACGGCTTGTAACAAGAAAATTATCGGAGCCCGAGCTTTTTATTTAGGCTATGAAGCTTCACGAGCTACAACAATGGAGGAGTCTAATGAATCGAAGTCTCCAAGGGATACAGAAGGCCATGGAACTCACACTGCATCAACAGCAGCTGGATCGAGAGTGGCGAACGCTAGCCTTTTCGGATATGCGAAAGGGGAAGCTAGAGGAATGGCTATAAAGGCTAGAATAGCTGTGTATAAAATTTGCTGGTCATTCGGTTGTTACAATTCGGATATATTAGCAGCAATGGATCAAGCTATTGAAGATGGTGTTCATGTGATTTCACTTTCAGTTGGTGCTAATGGGCATCCTCCACTGTACGATCATGATTCGATTGCCATAGGAGCTTTCGGTGCAGCCGAACATGGTATTGTTGTGTCGTGCTCTTCAGGTAATTCCGGCCCTGATCCGTATACTGCGGTTAATGTTGCTCCTTGGATTTTGACGGTCGGAGCTTCCACTCTAGACCGGGAGTTTCCGGCTGATGTGGTTCTTGGGGATGGGAGGATTTATGGTGGTGTTTCATTGTACTCCGGGAAGGATCTAGGAGATGAGTTGCTGCCATTGGTTTATGCTGCGGACTGTGGAAGTAGATATTGCTATTCAGGTACCCTCGATTCTGCGAAAGTTGCAGGAAAAATTGTGATCTGCGATCGCGGAGGTAACGCCAGAGTTGAGAAAGGAAATGCTGTTCATGCCGCTGGTGGGGGCGGAATGATAATGGCAAATTTAGCTGATTCTGGTGAAGAACTTCTGGCGGACGCGCATTTTGTCCCGGCAACTATGGTGGGACAAATCGCCGGTGACAAAATCCGAGCTTATGCGCGCTCTGATCCATGGCCAACTGCCACTATTAAGTTCAGGGGGACCGTTATCAGTCGCTCGCCGCCAGCACCTCGTGTTGCATCATTCTCGAGCCGTGGTCCGAATTACCGGACGACAGAGATTCTCAAACCTGACGTAATTGCACCCGGAGTGAACATTCTTGCTGGATGGACTGGGTTAATTGGCCCGACAGATTTAGAGACAGACACGAGGAAGGTTGATTTCAATATCATTTCGGGCACTTCAATGTCATGTCCTCACGTCAGTGGCTTAGCAGCCCTGCTACGGAAGGCCTATCCCAAGTGGTCGCCGGCTGCAATCAAATCAGCTTTAATGACGACGGCTTACAACTTGGATAACTCTGGTAGCATTATTACCGACCTTGCAACCGGAAACGAGTCAACTCCATTTGTTTACGGGTCAGGTCACGTCGATCCTAACCGAGCATTGGATCCCGGGTTGGTTTACGACTTAAGTTTGAGTGATTATATCGGATTCTTGTGCTCCATTGGGTATGATTCAAGGAGGATTTCTGTTTTCACACCTTCTTCAGTGGATTGTGATGCAAATAGTTTGGGAACTCCTGGAAACCTGAATTACCCTTCATTTTCTGTGGTTCTCAATGGTGAAAACGGTGTGGTTAAGTACAAGAGAGTGGTTAAGAATGTCGGGACACAAGCGAATGTCGTGTACGAGGTGAAAGTAAATGCTCCGCCAAATGCGGAGGTGAGCGTTTCACCGAGTAAGTTGGTGTTCAGTGAGGAGAACGATACACTAACTTACGAGGTTACATTTAAGAGTGGCGGTGTTGGAGTGGAGGAAGTTGGCAGCAGTCCAAAGGCGGCGTTTGGATCAATTGAGTGGACTGATGGTGTCCACCGCGTCAGGAGCCCGATTGCAGTGTCGTGGAGTCTGAGTTCCACAGCATCGATGTGATCTGGTGGTTGGAATTTGCATGTTCGTTTCTCTTTCATCAGCAACTCTTGTAAAATAAGTGGCACCAAGAATGAGTATTTGTGTTTGAACTGAAAATCCTCTGCAGGTTCACAATATTTCTTCTGCCAAAGTTTGATGGGAAACTTATAATTATTGGTAGAGGAAGCAAATACAGAGGAAAGTGGAAGAAGCTCTAGCAGTAGCAAGCGATAATATACTTCTGAATTGCAATGTTTCTCTTATTTTCCTGCTTTGTGTACATATTTGAAATGCTTTATGTACTACTCCATTGGTGTGTTTTACATGAGGACTTGATGATGTGAAATTTTATGCTTTATATTTACATGGCCCCTCGTGGTTTGTTCGAGAGTTCTTAGTGAGCATCGTTTTCTCAAGCCCTATTTTAGTTAATGTAAGCCTACAGTACTATAGTCTAGCAAAGGATGGGAGCCGTTACATGTACAATGAACCTTACACCTCGATGTACAGCCCCCCACACATGGAGGGGTAGTACACGTATATTTATTGGCTTGGGCCCCTTACAGCTCGGTGTACATTGTAAGGGGCTTTATTGTACACCAAGCCCCTTGTACATCGAGCCTTACAACTCGATGTACATTCTCCTCACATGAGGGGAGGGCTCACGCCAATAAATATGCAGATCTTGTCCCCATGTGTGGGACCAAAAGATGGAATATTTGAGTAACGACGCTTGGACATGAGGAAAGGTGGCTAAGGCATTGAAGAGGAAATATGGATAAATTGATTGTCGAAATCAATAATGAAGATGTGAAGTAATGGATCAAACACCGGAGGGGCAAAGAAGCAAAACGCAGTACCTAAGTACGGAGAAAGTGAGTAAATTAGAACGTAAATTTGATACAAAGATCCTTGCTGGGCAAATATTATGCCATTGCAAAGATAATACATTTGGAATTCAACACAATAAATGGATTGGAATTTGGAGTTGTTGATCACACGTTATGCGTGATTGAAGTTAGGGACCTAAGTTGGCCCTTGCAAGTTTTTCACATTAGCTTGCCGCCTCGATGCCACCCCTCTTAGGAAACTTCGAAATTTCTCATTCAAAATTGTGCAATTTATAATAAGCTTCCAAATAATTCCACAACTCATCACACTTTATACTACAAGGGAAACAAAACTTCTTGAGAGAGGATACAGAGGATAGGGTTTGGAGTAATTTTATTGGAAGAACAAGATTTCTTGGTGCAAAATATTGATTTTTTTTCCCTTCTTCTTCTTCTTCAAAACTCAGTTATGTGTTCGAACTCTTTTATGCATTTTTGTTTAATTATGATGAGTAGTTAATTTTTCTAGTTAGGATGAACAATTTAACCTAATTTGGAATATTTAATTTCAATTCTAAAGTTTCGCATAGTTAATTGATTTATGTATTCACTTAGATTACTTGATCACCAATTCATGAATTGCAAGTGGTGACGAGCCGATGGAAGAGTTATTCATTTAGGGTCCGTTTGATTGTAAGAGTGAAAAATGAGTGGAAAGAAAATGAATGACAGATATGAATTGCCTAGAATTTGTTTTAGAGAGAATTGTAATTAATGGTGTTTGATTGATATAATTTTTCACCTAATCCGTTTGACTTTGTTTTTCATGCAAATTGTTATTTTTTGGGATAAATTTTTTTACAATCTGTATTAAAATTTGTTTGGATTGTAAAAAAATAAAAAAAAAATTTAAAATTTATTTTTTGAATTTTTTTGTGTTCGTTTGACTTTATTTTTCATGCAAATTGTTAATTAAATGGATAAATTTTTTTATCATTGGATTTAGAATATGTTTCCATTGTCAAAAAGAAAAAAAAAAAGATGAAAAACACTTTCTCACCAAATTCATGAGAAAATAAAAGGTGAAAAATGTGTTTTAAATGGTTGTATCTAGAAAATGGATGAAAATGAATTCAAAATTATGCATTCAAATATCAAAATTAAGGGTGTTTCACCATTTTCCTTACCAATCAAATAGAGTATTAGATCACTTAGTAAAATGTATTAGATCACTTAGTAAAATCCAGCAATTGAGTAGAAGATAGAGACACTTTTACTATTGTAGCTGTCCTTAATTAAATTCCTAGGTGATTTAGTACGTTTACTAGGCATATTCAGATTTACATAGAATATATTGATTAACTTTACTAAATATAATTGATTTAAACTTGAGAGACATAAATTAAATTAATTAATAAATTTGACGAAATATAACATTTGGAATTGAACTTGACATACGAGATTAATAATTAACCTACTTTGACGGAAAAATATATGATAGAATGCTTGACATTTTTTCACATGAGTTGGGACCTGTTTCGCGTGATAATCGCTAACAATTAAAAAAAGGTTCAGGCGATTGTGTAAGGAACAACGACCTCTCGAAATAAAGTCCCAACGAGTGGTGTTTTATTTATAAAGATTACAATGTACAAGAAACGAAATGTCTCCAAAGAGCACAAATACATAAAGTAATTGAAAGTTGACAAGAAGAAATTAAAAAAAAAGTAAATTACATAATTCTCTTTCATGTTCTCTTTTCTCTTTTATACTCCTTTGACAGTTTCTCTTATAGAACAGTTTGAAAATCGCTCATCGCCCTATAACTACCCACCTTCTCCATGATGGATGGTTCGTCAAGAAACTACCATTTTTAGCTGCTGTCATTACCTCCATTATGTAATTGCTTGCAACCGAGATTCTTGGATTGTAAAATGTGATAAGATTGCCCATTAACTGTTTCAATAACCGTCGCCTTAAATAACGATAAGACACTATGCTCGCCTAGATCTTGGGCGTCTCGCGGGGTTGAACGACGTCTCACAATGTTGAACGATAATGGGCCACCGCTACATAACTCCTTTTTTGGTGGTCTCGTTTGGGCATATCCTTCGAACTGGACTTCATTCTTCCTTTGCATTGGGTATCATTATTTGGACCACTTAATTGAGCTTCGTTTTTGTGTGTCAACAATTACCTCCCAATATGGCGAAATTAATATCAATTATTAATCTTATGTCATATTCATCTTTCGTGTTTTTTCGCGGTGCTCGAAATCCCAAAAAAGGCGGAGCACTTCATTCATTATTCTGCTTGGCGGTGACCCTTTTCATCCCAAAAAGTATAACATCACACAACTCCTATAAACCAAAAAACATGCCACTTTTATCGCTTTACTATACCCACTTTGGCATCGTCACATTCCTCTATAAATGTTACTGTTCATCTTCTTGGTTCTTTATTCAAACACTTTTGCTCTCAAAACCCTTGAGTAAATGACGATTTTAACAGGTTCTTCGGATAACTCCCTTAACTTTGAGGACTTCCGAAAGCTTCTCGCCCGGCCGTATATAATTTCAAATTCCCTTTCACCGGCCAACCCTGATCTCCATGAGTTCTACTTGAGCCTATCCTTTAATGACGCTGATTCCATTGGGCAAGTAGCGGTGGACCAGCTGTTTCCTTGCACTCAAAATCCTTCTTTTCTAAACCCCTTCCCGTTAAAGCCAATCCGCGAGAAAGGTACTTGTATTTGGCCTAAAACTGATACCACTTTTCGCCTTTGGCATGCACGCATGACGAATCGTGGCCCCACCAAGGCAATTTTTGATCGTGCTAGGATTTCTGATTTGTTAGAAATCGCTCTCTACCCCTTAATACATGATCATGTGCTCTTCTTCATTGTTTTGAGTTTTTAGTCTTCTGAATACAACAATTTTATCTTTCCACTAGGCCCAATGTCCATAACTCTAAGGGATGTTGGAGCCTTAGTTAATCTTTCGCCTCTGGGCAACACCATTTTCCCTAACATTTTGGTCACTGCTGCTGCTCCAAAATTTGACAAGAGGTATACTGACTCTTATTCGGGCATGCAAGAACTTTATAATAATTCTAGTTTCCTTCAGGCTTGACTTTGTAAATATGTTCTTTGTGTACCCAGCCTTAAACCTTCTATGACTTACCTGCCCATAGCGTACGAGTTAGTGCACGGTAGGCCTTTAAATCTTTGTTTGTTATTCTTAGCTGCCTTTTATAGAGGCATGACTTCCCTCCAATTCCAATTGAGGAATGGTGCCTCTCCCACTGGCAGCGGGCCTCTTTGGCTCGCTCAATTGTGGTTGAGAGCATATTTTCCACAGCTTGGTGCCTCATCCACTCCTTCTAGATCAGCAAGTTGTTATAGGATGGTCGTCAACCAATTGAGCCCTGTTAGAATGTCTAATAGGGACATTTTCAAAATTTTTTATACCTTAGATTCTATCCCTTCCTTTTTTTCTTTCTCTGTTCATTAAATCCCAATTTTTGTGCAACTTCCACCTACTATGAACGATGTGAGCACCGTTGTGCTTGTTTGGGCTCAATATTTAATCAGGAAAGAGTTGTTCCATGACTTCCTGATCGGAACAAATGGCAAGGCAGGGGTCGAGATATATGCCCTCCAATTTTTTGCCCGTCAACTTGGTTTTGGCTAAACGTGGCCCGTTTCTTCTTATTTCTCTAAGAGTCTGACAAAACGTTTTCACACCATCAATAAGGCAGAGGCACAGGCCATTGACGCTCATAATACTCTTTTGACAAATGGCTTCTTCTTAGCCCCTTTTTAATCCCACTTCTGTCACTCATCCTATTTTTGAACAATTCTGGCCGTCTGGGAAGCAAATGTTGTTTGCAACTGATGCTAATAGCGCTTTCCACTTACTGGAGAGGTTAAGGGCTCTTTCCGTCTCTCCTATTCTTGCCATTTCTGTATCGGTCAGGAATCTTGTTTCTCTTTCGAAGTCCCTACCTGTTCCCGTTGGAACAGCTAAAGGTGCTCCTAGCCGTAAACGGCCAGCTTTTGCCTTGCCAATTTTACCCGATGATGATCATGCCCCTCTCATCATCAGGAAAAAGGTATTTTGAGTTTGTTCTACTCGCGTTTGTTTATTCGCGAAAAACCTTTCATTTGTTAATGTCTTATCTGAATTTTTCAGAAAAGCTCAGCTTCTCATCTGAAGAGTTTGCCTCTTCCGGTTCTTGTTTTGTCGCCTTCCACCAAAGCTTTTTTGTCTACATCATCTGGTGAAGGGACTTTGCCTAAAGAGAAACCCGCACAGCCAATTGGAGAGCTTCCATCGGGCTCTGACCTCCCACGTATTGAACCAAAAGGTAATACATATTTTATGGCCTTTCCCTTATTTGTGCTATTGTTGGCCTTTAGCTCATTATCACTTGATTATTGCAGAGGTGCCCGTGGGTCTGCTCGTTGTAGAAGAGCCTGCCCGTTTAGATAAAGGAAAGTCTCCACAAGTGGTTGAATCAACCATTGATGTGCCCCAATTTCCCAAAGTCGCTGATGAGGTAGTTTTTGCTTTATCTTTTATCTTCACTTCGTTCATTATAATGAAAATGCTAAACGTTTGCATTTTTCTTTACAAGGTGCTAACGCCTTTTTACGCTCAATCCAGGATTTGTTCACTTCTTGGGAACACGCAAGGGTGAACGTTGCTTCTCGTTCCTCTTCAACTCGTCATCCTTCTGCTTCATCCTCTGCATTCTCAGAGGAAAATATGAATATCCTCAAACAATCAGTGTTTGATTATGTTTCCTTCATGGATATGAATATCAACCAAGCCAGTGCTTCTAGCCAAAGAGATAAGTTTGAGCTTTTAAGTGCAAAAATGGCTCAAGCACTGGAGCTTCATTCGCTCAAAATCTCATCCGATGTTAAGTTGACGTTGAAGATTATCCACTCTGAGATAAGCTCCTTGCTAGCCAAGAATGTGGAGTTAAAAGCCAAGAAGACTTAGTATCTTTACGCTGTAAGTGAAAATGAGTCTTTGCTTCAAGAGATGGAGAAGGCTAAGTGCAATCTAAGCGAAATTTTCTTTGAGATTATGGTTGAAGATTCTCTGATGATGAGTCTGGCTGTAGAGATGAAGGAACTTCAAGCCAGGATGGACAACTGCAACGCCAGACTGGCTGCCAAAAAGCGTACTGCTTCCCAAGAAGTTGAGCGAGGCAAATCTTTGGCTGAACGTTACTCATCACTGGAAGTTGATGAGGAATTTGTGACTGAGAGTTCACCAAGCAATGCACGCATGGTTCGAGGACTTAATTCTGTCATTGAGTTGTAACGACTTTGATTCTGTCCATCTGTTCTTGTAGTACTTTGCTGCTCCTCATATTGTTCAATCACAGACTGGACTAGCCGTTGGCTCTTTATCAGAATTTTTATGAGGCATATTGTTTCACTTTTCGAATCTTCAAACACCAAATGTGTCCCACTGGGCGTGCCAAATTGTTTCTCGTGGTAATCGCTAACAATTAAAAGAAAGTTTAGACGATTGTGTAAGGAACAACGACCCCTAGAGACAAAGTCCCAACGAGTGGTGTTTTATTTATGAAGATTACAATGTACAAGAAGCGAAATGCTTCCAATGGGCACAAGTACACAAAGTAATTGAAAGTTGACAAGAAGAAATTAAAAGGAAAGTAAATTAAATAATTCTCTGTTTGAGAGTGATTGATCCGTCCTTGTTTCCATGTTCTCTTTTATCTTTTATACTCCTTTGACAGTTTCTCTTGTAGAACCGTTTGAAAATCGCTCATCGCCCTATAACTACCCAACTTCTCCATGATGGATGGTTAGTCAAGAAACTACCGTTTTTAACTGCTGCCATTACCCCCATTATGTAACTACTTGCAAACGAGATTCTTGGATTGTGAAATGTGATAAGATTGCCCACTAACTGTTTCAATAACCGTCGCCTTAAATAACGATAAGACACTAAGCTTGCTAGATCTTGGGCGTCTCGCGGGGTTGAGCGACGTCTCGCAGGGTTGAGCGATAATGGGCCACCGCTACATAACTCCTTTTTAATAGGTCTCATTTGGGCCTATCATTCGAACTTGGCTTCATTCTTCCTTTGAACTGAGTTTCATTCTTTGGACTATTTAATTGGATTTCGTTTAATTGGGCTTAGCTTTTCTGTGTCAACAGAACCCATGCGGAATCCATGTGAATATTGGGAGGAGGTTGCTAGGGAGAGTGAGGAGGTTGTCAGGGAGAGTGTCAAACTCTCCCTGACAGCCTATCATGGTTCCAAGATTAAAGGGGCTAACTTGGATGAAATCGTGAGGCCTGACACTTTCATACATCAGACTAAAGTTAAAAACCGAGATTGTCAACAAACGGTGTAAATTTAGTTAAATTAGTATAATTCTAGTCATTAGTTAAATTAGATAAAATCTTTTTTCTCTAATTGGTTTAAAAAATAAAGTTAGAATTGTTAATTTAGCAACTTAGTAGCACGGTCCTCTTGGAAGCAATCTTGACTTATCATTATATAATGATTCATATACTATAAAAAAATAGAGGAACAAATTTTTAGCGCTATTGTCGGATATTGTGAGTCTATTAATATTAATATCAATCAATTCTAGCCTTGATTAGATATTGTTACCTTTTTTTTTCCCCCCTCACGATCTCCCTGTCTATTGCATGACATGGGTGACTACTACGGATTTAGTTCCTTTTGATTCAAATATGGAACGTACATATCTTCAGAGACTGCTAGAGCAGGAAGAGGAAATTCCTGACCAAAAGATTGTCATGGCAAACTATCCCCGAACAATAGAGAAGTTCATGACTCCTACTGTTGATGGTGCTCGATCAAGCATAGTCCCATTTAGATAGGTGCAGACAATTTCTAAATCGAATCAGGGGACTAATGGGATGAAATAGAATACTTACAGTTCTTAGGTCTTCCACGTTAAAATCCAATTAAGCACTCGGTACGATTTTTGGAGATCTGCAACACACTCAAGATCAATGGAGCATCCAATGATGCTATTCGGCTCAGGCTATTCTCATTCTCAATGGGAGAAAGCTCAAGTTTGGCTCAATTAAATTATTCCAGCGAAATTTCTATCAAAATACTTCCCTCGTGCACGAGCTCTCAAATTGAGGAACGAAATCAGTGCCTTCAGCCAGTAGCATAATAATTCATTCTACCATGCATGGGAAAGGAACACGGACCTATTGAGAAATTGACCAATTCATCAGATGCCATTGTGGATGCAATATCACACATTCTATAATGAACTGGAAAGAAACAAAATGAACTTTATGACATATTTGAAGACTTGGTTGTGAACATCTCTAGATGGATTTCAGAGAGGGATATGCCTAGAAAAATAGTCGGGTTACATGAGGTTAGCGAGACTACATCTTTGGCAGTACAAGTAGCGGCATTGACAATGAAAATTGACACTTGTGGCACTATAAGCTCTGGCTTACAGGTGTGAACATTGTGGAGGCAATTATCCGAGCATTGAATATTTGAATGTCAAGTTGGGAATCCTTTTAATCAGTCAATTGAGCAGGCTAGCTATGTGAAAAATTTCCAAGGCCAACAAAGTAACTGGTATTCCAATACATATAATCCTGGATGGAGAAACCATCCCAACTTATCATGGAGTGGCAATTTAGCATTTGTTTATTTGTCATTTGATAGAGCTTGTGTGATCTTTGTGACAACACCCACCATCGCAACACTCGTCGCCGCCACAACAACAATCTATCTCAACACACAAGCATCGCAACTCCTACATACCCAAACACCACCGCCGTCGGAACTGACATTATTGCCTACATCTCATTCTCAGTTCGTCGTCGCCTCATCTGCTTCATATGGGCATCTTTTTTTAGTTTTAGCATGTGTTTGGTTTTATCTCAAATTTTGTGTTTAGTATATTAGTTGCGTAAAAAAAATGAAAGGATTTTCTGACACATTTTGCATGACACTTGATTTGTTCCCGTTGATTGAATTGATCATATGCGAGAAGACAATTACAATTTACAGCCATCCCCTTACCCGTGCTCTTTTATTGTAGTCGTGCCAACTCGAAGATTAAGATTGGGACACCGTTTGACTTTCTCGAGTCTCGTGAGGTATCTATTTCTTTTACGTCGGTAATATGCTTTTATTTTGATGTTATGGCCTGTTAATTTTTTTTTAAAAAAAAATTGCATTTAGTTTCTAGTTGGTTTATTTTCATTTAAAAAAAAAAAAAAAAAATGCTTTGGCGTGAATATCAGAAGTTAAAGAGTCCAGTTGCTGACAAACGAGAAAAAACTTCTTCAACCATTGTTGTCTTTTAATGAACTTCTATCTTTACTCAAAAATGCTAATGATTTACGATAAGTGGACCAATCACCTGCTGTACCCATGCTCACACCTCTTTCTACACTTATTACATCATTGATCTCTAATGACTTTTAAAACATTCAAATTTTGCTATAAAAGTAGCAATTACTTTTTCTCATAGAGAAATATTCCGTATTATGGCACTCGATACTCTTTATAGTGAGATAATGCATGCCATCTTTCCATTAATTATATCGTCATTTGCATCTTTCACCGATAAATCCACCAACTTATATAGTAAGTGAGTCAGAATACTTGAGACTATGGCTAATGTGAGATACTGCATCATTATGTTGGATCTAAATGTGAGCACATGATAATTGACTATGTTCCAACATATTCTTTTAGTCATAAGAGAAACTCATCTACAGAGTATTTTCACACCCATAAAGACTATTATGGCCCTTATATTGAAAGAAAGTGACAATACCCCTATAGACTTGATTATCCTTCTTTGGATAATGTTCAGAATAAAAATAAGGAGGTTTTCCTGCTGTATTTAATGTAGTGGAAAGAATTTTTGGGAATTGTGCTAACACGATTGATGCTACCAAAAATCGTACCTGGATAATTCCGAGCTTGACGACTGATGACGAGCACGAACGTGATCTTCCAACACCTGAAACAAAGGCGTCGAGGTGTGTCCTCGTTGCCCCTCCGATGCTTAAGTTAGTAAGAGAATATATGCGTAAGGATATAAACTGAAAAAATGTATATTAGGTACCTGAATAATGAATTGAAATGCTGTATTTATAGGGGGAGGGGTAACACACTTGCAGTAGGACTCAAACACTTGGATCCATGGGGAACTTACCATGTTTGGGAGTTGTGATTTAGTAGGATACTGAAGTGTTTAGCATTAGTTAGAACTCTAGTGGTTTAAAAAGTCCTAAGTACACGTTAAGTCCTAGTGGATGTGAAGTCTTGATACTCAAAGGGGCTCCAACACAATTTCCCGAGGATAACATCCCGAGGACATGGCACCCAAAAGTAACAGGTCGAACAGGAATGGTCCTCGGTCAAAGGAATTCCGAGGAAGCAGTATCCCGAGGACACACTCGTGACCAGAAGGGAATCCTCGACATGCATAATCCTCGGGAGACAATAACGACCACATCAGAGGCCCCCGTGCATTCAGTCCTCGACCTAATGAATCGCTAAAGTTCGGGGGTGAATGCAGACTCGAGGCGAGGCAAAGGTGTCAAGCACAGTCGAGGGGCTGGACAGTATCGAAAACGGGATGATCAGGCTTCGGACATGGGTTGATCAGCCTTGAACATGGGATGATCAGCCATAAAACGGGTTGATCAGCCTCTGAAGGTGGGTTGATCAGCCTTCAAAATAGGTTGATCAGCCTTCGAAGATGGGTTGATCAGCCTCTGGAGTTTGGATGATCAGCCTCAAAAATGGGTGGACCAGCCTCTGAAGGTGGGTTGATCATCCTTCAAAATAGGTTGATCAGCCTTCGAAGATGGGTTGATCAGCCTCTGGAGTTGGGATGATCAGCCTCAAAAATGGGTGGACTAGCCTTTGAAGGTGGGTTGATCAGCCTTCGAAGATGGGTTGATTAGCCTCTGGAGTTGGGATGATCAGCCTCAAAAATGGGTGGACCAGGCTTCGAAGATGGGTTAATCAGCCTTCGAAGATGGGTTGATCAGCCTTCCAAATGGTTTGATCAGCCTTCGAAGATGGGTTGATCAGCCTTCGAAGATAGGTTGATCAGCCTTCCAAATGGTTTGATCAGTCTTCGAAGATGGGTTGATCAGCCTCTGAAATGGGGTGACACGTGGCCTCGATGTTTGTGCTCATCGTGGATGGATGCCCGTGGAATGATCGAGGGTCAGGATTTGGGGACCCTTTGCCTTCTCCAAACTCCTATAAATACCCCACGTACCCTACTTCATTTGTCTCATTCATATCTTCAAACACTCCTCGGACCTCCTCGAGTTAGGACTAAGGTAAGAGTTCGCGCCCCTTAGATAATTTTAAGTTTTTGCTTTCCTAGAATGTCTAGCACCAGTAGTTCGTCAGGGTCGGGTTCTACACCCGACGATATAGGTCATTCAGTGATACCCTACGCTGTGCCTCTAGGACCTAGACCCGTTCTATCTATGCCCGAGCTTTCTTGTAGATATAAGGAGCATGAGATCATCGGGATAGCTCGGGAGTTTGGGATAATGCCGGCTTGTGATGTTCGGCTTCCTAGTCCCGAGGAAAGGGCATGTAGTGCTCGAGAGGGAGAGATAGCTATATATAGGGATGCTCTGAAAGGAGGGCTGAGGTGGCCTTTACATCCTTTTTTTATAGAATTTTTGGTCGAGCAACAAATGTATCCCGGGCAGCTAGTACCAAATGGTTGGAGAATGCTCGTTTATTTTTTTATAGCATGTAGGTACCTGTCCATAGTGCTGAGGTTAGACCTGTTCAGGATGGTCTTCGAACTGAAGACACTCCCGAGCTTTAACGGCTTTGTGTACTTTTCTTCCCGGGGAGATTTTAAGGTACCTAAGATGCCGAGCACCCTCAAAGGGTGTAAATCGAAGTTCTTTTTTATTCATCCTCAAGAAGTCGGGCATCCCTTTAGTCCAAGGTGGTGTATCCCGAGCTCTGAGCGTTTCAACGAGGGCCAGGCATATTTCGAGATCTTAGAGAGAGATAGGCAGAGTCTAGCCGAGCTCGAGCCTTTAACCCATAACATGGACGATCTCCTCGGTGACGATATCCTGGACATCGCCGACGTAAAGGGCCTCGAGGGTAGGAACGAACACCCTTTTCATTTAATAATATTATTTTTTTTTGGTCCTCGTGCTGATGACTTGGCTTATTTTTTACAGGGATTGAAATGGCATTTGACCCTTCTGATCTACGCCGGGCAACTCAACAGAAATCGAAGAACGCCCCTGCCAAAGGGACGAAGAAGAAAGGGAAGAAGAGAGCCTGGGAGAACAGTCCCGATCACAACAGAAGAGGCCCGGGCGAGACTTCCGGTGCTCGAGAACAGACGCCAATTGCACGTGCGCCCACACCTCCTCAAGAGAACACTCCTCGTGGTTCTCCATTGATTGTCGATCTGGACGACGAAGTGTCTCTTCCACCACAGCCGGCGACTGTCGAGGTTGAGAAATGCGACCTTGTGCCCGAGCTTTTTTGGAGGTACCGAGCAGAGGGCTTGATGGAGGGGCTAGGGCTGTAGAGACTTTCACGTTGAAGGTATCGTCGGGTTTATGACTTGTAAGAATTTTTATTTTCTTCTCAATGCTAAATGTTGTGTTTTGCTTGTAGGCCCTCAGCGTTGCTCGAGCGATGACATTGAAGGGCGAGGATGATGGTCGACGCCTTGCTGAGCTTGATCACGAGGTCGAGCAAAGGGGGAAGAGGATCGAGGAGTTAGAGGCTGATCGTTCCTTGTTAGAGAGGAAGAACAACGAGCTGCAGGCAGCTTTGAGAAAGGCTCGGGATGAATTGGGCCTGGCGAAGGACGAGACGGAAGATGCCAAACTTGAGCTCGAGAATAAAACCAAGGAGTTCGAGGTCATGATCGAGGAAGCCCGAACAAAATCTGTCGAGGACTTCAAGAAGTCCGAGGAATTTGGCAGCATGAGGGGCGAGTATGCGATGGGGTCTTATAACTGTGCATTCAAGCAAGCCCCAGCATACCTCCTGTCGAAGCTCCCCGACGTTTCGGCCGACGATTTGGTGGCAGACCCCGAGGTCCTTGACAGCCTCGAGCTCTCCTCGTCCGAGGGCACACTGATCGAGGAGGATGATGACGGTGTAGGAGACAACGTTGTTGATAGGCCCCCGAGCACCTAGGTCTGTAGGTTGAGCCTCGTCCTCCTCCCCCGAGCGGTTTTTGAATGTAAATTTTTGAACAAGTGTTGAATGTATTGCTCGTTCTTCTGAAACATTGCCTCTTTTTTGAATAATTTTTCTTCAAATGTTAGTCTCGACGAGTAGACAAACTTAGGCACGTTTACTAAGCTCGAGGAGCAAGGCTTTGGTGCTTGTTCGAGGAGCAAGGCTTTGAGGGCTTGTTCGAGGAGCAAGGCTTTGAGGGCTTGCTGCTGGAGCAAGGCTTTGGTGCTTGCTCGAGGAGCAAGGCTTTGAGGGCTTGCTCGAGGAGCAAGGCTTTGAGGGCTTGCTGCTGGTGCAAGGCTTTGGTGCTTACTCGAGGAGCAAGGCTTTGAGGGCTTGCTGCTGGAGCAAAGCTTTGGTGCTTGCTCGAGGAACAAGGCTTTGAGGGCTTGCTCGAGGAGCAAGGCTTTGAGGGCTTGCTGCTGGAGCAAGGCTTTGGTGCTTGCTCGAGGAGCAAGGCTTTGGTGCTTGCTCGAGGAGCATAGCTTTCCACCATTGTGAACTCTCGAGACTCAAACTTGAATTTATTAATTTTTCGAACTAGACTTGGATTTATATTTCATCCAAGCTGCCTACGTACCCAAACGGGATCAAGCCGAACGTAGTTCATTGAAAAGGAAAACGTAAATGGGCACGCAGGCCCGACAGTAAAAAGAAGTATGGACGCGCAGGTCCGACACTAAGGAATGACGAATGGGCGCGCAGGCCCGACCATAAACTAAAGACATAATATAAAGAAAGATAGGGCACGCGAGTCTTATTATGTAAAGAAGATAGTAAGCAAATTACCGAGTGGAGGTAGGGCGGTTTACTTGTAATAGATTTTCAGGTTATCCGCGTTCCAGGGTCTTGGAAGAGGTCTTCCCGAGGTGTCTCTTAAGCTATATGCCCCTCCTCGAATCTGTCGTATTACTTCAAATGACCCTTCCCAAACAGGGCCGAGCTTCCCAGGATGATGGCCAGCAGCTTCAGCGTTTCTTAGAACGAGGTCTCCTACCCTGAACTTTCGGGATTTGACCTTGCTGTTGAAATGCTTTGCCACTCTGTTTTGGTAGGAGCTGAATTTTAAAGAGGCCTGATCTCTAACCTCTTCGAGGAGGTCCAGATGTTCCGTTGTTCTTTCTAAGGAATTGGTCTCAAATCTCCGTAGGCTGGGCAGACTAATTTCCACAGGGATGGTTGCCTCGATGCCAAATGCAAGCATGAAGGGGGTTTCGCCCGTTGTCGTTTTATGAAAAGTTCTGTATGTCCAAAGTATTGAAGGCAGTTCTTCAGACCAAGAACCTTTGGCATTCCCGAGCCTTGTCTGAAGGTCTTGCAATATAATTCGGTTCGTGACCTTAGCTAAACCGTTGCTCTGTGGGTGTGAAACTGATGTTAGTCTGTGATTTATTCCAAGGTTGGTGCAGAAACCCCTAAATTGAGCGTTATCAAATTGCCTTCCATTGTCGGTTATGAGGACTTTGGGTATCCCGAACCTACAGACAATTGATTTCCATACAAACGCCTGTAGCTTGGGTTCTGAAATTGTTGCTAGGGGTTCGGCCTCCGCCCACTTGGTAAAATATTCTACTGCTACAGCAACAAACTTTAGTTGTCCCCTTGAAACCGGGAATGGGCCGAGGGTGTCGACCCCCCATTGTTCAAATAGGGCCGAGCACGTAATGGTAGTAAGGTCTTCGGCTGGAGAGTGGATGATGTTGCCGAATCTCTGGCACTTGTCACATTTCCTCACATATTCGGAGGCATCTTTCTTCATTGTAGGACAATAGTATCCATACCTTATTAATTTGAAGGCAAGAGCCCGAGCTCCTTGATGGTTTCCACATACACCTTCATGAACTTCAGCCAGAGCCTGGGACGACTCTGATGGCTTAAGGCATCTGAGATATGGAAGCGTGAGGCTTCTTCGAAATAAGACTCCTCTGATCATGCAGTACCTAGGTGCTCGAGATCGGATACTCCTCGCTGTTCGAGGATCATTCGGAAGACTTCCATTAGTTAAGAACTCTGAAATTGGGTCCATCCATGACGGCTCGTTGTCAATGTCCATGACCCCAACAGAACGTGTGATACTAGGTTCTATCACCATTTTGATATGGACCGTTCTGTCGAGACCATCGGTCCCCATGAAAACCAATCTAGACAGTGCATCGGCCTTACTGTTATCTGCACGAGCAATCTTTGTAATTTCACAATTCTTAAATCGTCTCTGGAGATCATGAACTTTTAGGCAGTATAGGCTCATCTTTTCTTCTTTCCTCTCGAATGTGCCGTCTATCTGTTCGACTACAAGTTGAGAGTCGCTGAAAATTTTGATATACTCAATTTCAAGGTTGATGGCGAGTTCAAGAGCAATGATAACAGCCTCATACTCGGCCTCGTTGTTGGTTGCATCAATTCGAATCTGAGCGCGCATTGAATATCCACGAGTTTGTCGGGGCTTGTGATAATGACTCCAGCTCCCGAGCCCGAGGAGTTTGATGCTCCGTCGACAAAAACTTCCCATATAATATTGCTGTTCGGGTTATCCCCTGGCCCCCGAGGCCTTGGGGTGAGTTCTGCGATGAAGTCCGCTAAGGCCTGAGCCTTGATGGCTGGTCGGGATTTGTACTCGATGTCAAATTCTCCTAGCTCAATGGACCATTTTAATAGCCGCCCCGGAGACGTCGGGTTTTTGCAGTATGTGCTTCAGCGGTTGATTAGTGAGTACTACAATAGGGTGAGACTGGAAATATTGTCGGAGTTTACGTGCTGTCGTTACCAAAACAAGAGCGAGCTGTTCGGCTAAACTGTATCTGGTCTCGGCGTCGAGTAAGACCTTGCTCACGTAATATATAGGCTGCTGCGCCTTGTTAACTTCTTTTACCAATACACCACTTACAGCATTCTGGGATACAGCCAAGTACAAATACAAAGTGTCACCAGGCTCGGGTTTAGTGAGGACAGGAGGAGTTGCCAAACTGTCTTTAAGTTCTTGGAGTGCCCTTTCACAATCTTCATTCCATTCAAAATTTCGATTACCTCGTAGGACTTTGAAGAATGGGAAACATTTATCGGCTGCTCTTGACATGAACCTGTTTACGGCGGCGACCCGGCCCGTTAACTTCTGAACATCCTTTTTATTTCTAGGTGATTCTATTGATGTCAAAGCTTGTATTTTGTCTGGATTCGCTTCAATTCCCCTGTGTGTGATCATGAAACCCAAGAATTTCCCCGAGGCTACGCCGAATGCACATTTTTCCGGGTTGAGCTTCATCTTATACTTGCGTAAAGTGCCGAATACTTCTTCGAGGTCCAACACATGTTTGTCCAACTGCTTGCTCTTGACTACCATATCGTCGACGTAGGCTTCGACATTTTTCCGATCATATTAGCGAAGACTTTGTTGATGAGTCTTTGGTATGTCGCTCCTGCATTCTTCAACCCAAAGGGCATGACCCTGTAACAGTATATGGTAGAATCCGCCATGAACGACGTCTTTTCCTGGTCTTCCTCGGCCATAAGGATCTGATGGTACCCTGAAAATGCATCCAGAAAGCTGTACAACTTGTGTCCTGATGTGCTATCGACCAGGTCGTCTATCCGAGGTATGGGGTAACTGTCCTTCGGGCATCCTTTATTGAGGTCTGTGAAATCAATGCAAACTCTCCACTTTCCATTAGCCTTTTTTACCAGAACGACGTTCGCGAGCCAATCAGGGTATTGGACCTCCCTGATAAACCGAGCTCTGACTAGTTTTTCAATTTCTTCCCGGATGACCTGTCGACGTTCTGGAGCAAACTGTCTTTTTCTTTGCTTGACTGGGTTGGCTCCTGGGCTAATGTTAAGCCTGTGTACTGCAACCTCGGGGTCTATACCTGACATGTCTTCGACCTTCCATGCAAACACATAAATGTTTCGAGATAAGCAGCTGATAAGTTCGGTCACGAGCGCGGGTTGTAGATCCTGACCAACCATGACCTTTTTCCCATGCTCGAGCTCCACTGTTATTAATTCTTCCACTGGGGCCAATCTGCCCCGCTGTTCGTGGTCGAGCTCCTTCCCCATAATCTGCATGACGTCAGATTTTATTTCCCGAATGCTAGAAACATAGCACTGCCTGACGGCGGTTTGATCTCCACGAGCCACCCCGATGCCATGACCTGTAGGGAATTTCATGGCGAGGTGGAAAGTGGACACGATGACTTTTACCTTATTAAGCAACGGTCGACCCAGGATGGCGTTGTATGCCATCGACGTTCGAACTACTTGAAAGGGTGTGGTCTCTGTTACCTGTTCGTTACCTGAGCCTATGGTAAGAGGTAGTTCGATTATTCCTTCTGGGATGATAATACCTCCCCCAAATCCTTGAAGGGGGGTTTTCACTGTCTTCAGCTGCTCGGGAGAAATTCCCATCTTGGTGAAGGCTTCGTGAGAGAGTATGTTAGCAGCACTTCCATTATCAACCAAGATCCTCTTTACCTCAAAGTTCGCCACTATTGCCGAAATGACCAAGGCATCATCGTGAGGAAAAGATATGCCCTCTAAATCCTTTATTCCAAAAGTGATGTCCTCGAGGTTATTATGAGCTGCTCTAGTGGATGATGTGTACTGTCGGGCGTACTACTTTCGTCCACTGTTCGAATCTCCTCCTGATGCTATACCCCCGATGATGATATTTATCGTTCCAGCCGTGGGTTGACCACCGCTTCGTTCCCCTGGGTCTTTCGTACTGTCACGATCGTTCCAAGGACGCTTATCATGACCAACATAGGATCCCAAGAATCCCCTTTTGATGAGGGCTTCAATTTCCTGCTGTAAGGCCTTGTAATATTCTGTGGTATGTTCGTGATCGCGATGAAAGTCACAGTATTTACTTTTGTCTCGGGAGTCAGGAGGGGACTTCAACCTCGTCGGCCACTTGAGTTCCTTCATGTCCTTAATCTCCATCAAAATATTGGTTTTTGAGGTGTTTAGCCTGGTGAACGAGGTCGGGGGTATCTCGGTTCTCTGCTTATTTCGAGGTGTTTCCTGCCTGTGAACCTGGTCATGCTGCCTCTTATGCTCGATCTTTTCGGTGGTCGGGCCTCCCCTTTTAGGATTCAAAGTTTCCTCCATGTTGATGTATTTCTCACCTCGGGTTAAGAGCTCGGTCACTGATTTTGGTGGGGTTTTCGACAATGACATTTTGAAAGCTCACACCTTATGGCATATGTGAGCGCGGAGACTACGGCCGTAATGTGTAGGTCGGGGATTTGAAGTCTCTCCTTATTGAACCTTGTCATGAAAACACGCAGAGTTTCGTTCTGCCCCTGTCGAAGTTGCATGAGGGATGCTGCAGTCTTCCTGATACGCTTACTACTTGCGAAGAAGGCAGAGAACTTATCGGCTAAATCTGAGAATGATGATATGGAATTGGGCTCCAAGGTCGAGAACCAATCCCTAGCAGCGTTAGTCAAAGTTTGCGGGAATGATTTACACATCACCTGATCTGGGGCTACTTGTAGATTCATGACATCAGTATATATATTGAAGTGATTAATAGGGTCGGTAGTACCGTCGTATTCCTTTATGCGAGGATACTTGAACCTGTCAGGGAGCGGGTACGATAAAATCTCTTGAGTAAACGGAGTGTTGGGTCTGAAACCTACTGCGCCTCTATTATTCTGAAGCAAACCTGCCGTTATCCCATCTTGAATGATCTTGGCGAGGTCGTCGGAGTCCAATGTGACCGATCTAGTGGCCGATCCCATATGTCCACCCGAGGTTCCCGCCTCAACCACATAGGGAATTGGTCGAGGTGCGTGAGCTCGAGAATCGGCCATGAAACCGGCTCGAGGTCCTGACTCCGGAGGGGGAGTTCTTTGACTTAAAAATTGAGTCAATGTGACAACTTGCTGGCGAAGTTCTTCAAAGGCTTCAGTCTTGATCACTGCCGGCGGTGGAGCCGAAATTTCTGACGATTCTTCCGGATGAACCATGGGGTTTTCAGTAGCGGGAGGAGGGTTTGGAGCGGATGAGCTTGCCGGAGGAAGACCTGAACGCGTGCTAACCATGACTTTTAGTAGCGAAGTTCCCATAGACGGCGCCAATGATGCTACCAAAAATCGTACCTGGACAATTCTGAGCTTGACGACTGATGACGAGCACGAACGTGATCTTCCAACACCTGAAACAAAGGCGTCGAGGTGTGTCCTCGTTGCCCCTCCGATGCTTAAGTTAGTAAGAGAATATATGCGTAAGGCTATAAACTGAAAAAATGTATATTAGGTACCTGAATAATGAATTGGAATGCTGTATTTATAGGGGGAGGGGTAACACACTTGCAGTAGGACTCAAACACTTGGATCCATGGGAAACTTACCATGTTTGGGAGTTGTGATTTAGTAGGATACTGAAGTGTTTAGCATTAGTTAGAATTCTAGTGGTTTAAAAAGTCCTAAGTACACGTTAAGTCCTAGTGGATGTGAAGTCTTGATACTCAAAGGGGCTCCAACACAATTTCCCGAGGATAACATCCCGAGGACATGGCACCCAAAAGTAACAGGTCGAACAGGAATGGTCCTCGATTAAAGGAATTCCGAGGAAGCAGTATCCCGAGGACACACTCGTGACCAGAAGGGAATCCTCGACATGCATAATCCTCGGGAGACAATAACGACCACATCAACGATCAAACCTTATTATCACAATTTATAAAATCTTTAGGGTTTGTTTAGATAATTATAGTACAACCGTTTCTTCCAATTGCATACAAGATGAGAGATCTGAACTGTGTATTGTGTTCCCTATCATGATCAAATATGTAGTCAATACACTTAACATCAATATAGTCAAGGCATTGCCCAAAACATTGCCACCGAAGTCAAACATTCCATGTGTCATCAACCTAGTGCCAAAATTGTTATTGCCTTAATATTTTGAGAAACTTTTACATTGACTTTGTTTTTGTATTACCTCAATTGTATGATACTCCCTGGGTTGCCCCATAATTTTCCAAGGCCATTTCTCGATTGCATACTTTTCCTATCAATATTAGGATGTTGCTTACTAATTATCGGTATACTGTGTTTGCTCATCATTTTATTGCCAATGTTCCTAAATTTCATGCTACGCTAAAGAGACAATATATATTTTTTTTAAATCTTGAAATTTTTGAATTTGTTTTTGATGCGCAACATAGCCCAGGAAATTTCATTGGTGATTATTATACTCTAGTGTGTTTCTTTAACTCGGTTTCCTAAACACATTGAGAAAATAGTTTTTGAACGTTCATATAACGATAAACAATTTGACTAGCTATCACACGTGAATGAAAGTTATATTTCAAGGTAGAAGAATTATTTCCTAATCGAGGTCCACTCAGGCTTTATTTTTTTAATTTTTTTTTCTTTCTAAAGGCCAATCTACAGTGCTCGTTTCTTTACAATTTACAACTTGATTTTATGAATTAAAGTGATTTTCCTCTTGCCCTCAGTTCTTCTCTTTTTGGACCCCCTTTCCTTTCTTAATCTTCAATTGTTCATTGAGAAGTTATTCACATCTTGTGTCAGACTAGTTGCAAAAGGAAAATAGGAGCCCAAGTCCGATAGAGAGCAATGTGATTGGTTAAAACTCGTAACACATGAAGAGAAAAAGAAGCACCCATTCCAATCAGGGCCGGCCCGAAGAATTTAGAGGTCCTAGGCAATTAATTATTATGAGACCTTCAACGTAATATTTTATTTTACAACTGTAATAATATTTAAATAATTGACACTTTTATATTAAAAATAAGGTTTTATAAAATTCAAAAATAGAGTAGCAAAATAAAACTTATCTCACAATCTCACGATCCGAGAAAGGATTTAGCAATAACAAAAGGGTAAAAAAAATGTCTACTCATTCGCAAAACATTGTTCAAAATAAAATCAATTAGGAACTCAGAATCATGGATAAAATTTCAGTCAACTGCAAATATAATTTCCCAGAAGTCATTTACCCAAGTCAAAATGAGAGTGAAAAAGTATAAATGTCGCGCCATATATTTTAAGCCAACACACCAATTCATGACTACAAATTTACGCCTCAAGAAAAACAGAGAATATAAATATTAAATACCAGAAATTGTGGAAAATCCTCATACAAATCGACCCCACTGCATTGTCACTGGAAATACCAATTACCAGCTACAGAAGCAAAAAAAAAAAAAAAAAAAATGATGAATTTTGATTCACCAACCTCAACAATTTTATATGTAATAATTCTTAGGCTCACGCGTATACCTTTTTCAGTTTTATGTATATATAGCTATTCAATTTTTCATGTACGCACAACATCTTCAGATAATTGGCTGCCTCTTCTTCTTTATTTTCCTCAAAAAAGGAGAATAAATTGAGGGTTTGTTACCTCAACACAACACTTCAACAGGAAGACGAAGAGGAAGTACTCGGTCGGTTGGATAATCGGATTTCCAGCCAAAACTTTTGCTGGTAGTCTTTAGGGATTGCCGAATCACCGACTGGTATTGAAGATTGTATTTTCAGTTTCTCTCACGTTATACACGGCTGTTCATCTGCTGATTTTTTTAAGGTATTTTGAGGCTTTGTATTGAGATGGTTTTTAGGCCTTTTTTTTTTAAGAGGCCCCTTAAAATTAGAGGCCCAAGGCAGTGGCCTTGGTTGTCTTGGGCCAGGGCCGGCCCTGATTCCAATCAAAGAATACACACGTCCTATCATGTTTCCTCAGAGATGTTAGAGGAACTAGCACAATAAGCAATTTACCAAATTTCATAACACTTACAAGAAATTTGACATCAACATCCCATCACCTGATGATCTGGTTCAGATGTCCATTTATCTCAAGTAGTCAAGTTCATAAAGGAGATGCTATCCCAAAAAGAGGAAGCTTGAGAATTTTGATATAGTAGAATTAACGAAGGAATACACTACAATTTCACAGAACTAGCATCCCCCAAAGCTCTGAGATTTGGAGAGTCCGTTGTACCATTGGTTATTTGTCATTTGATAGAGCTTGTGTGATCTTTGTGACAATATTAAATCAATATCTCTATCTATTTAAGGAGACTAGGATTGTGAAAGCCTAAATTGACTACGATCACACTTTAGCTAGCTGATCGTTATATCAAATATCCACTTGGAGTTATAGCATATGTTCTTATGGATAAGTTCATATTCCTAACCGACTTCTTGATCTTAAACGTCGATGTTATTAGCAAACTAGCAAGAATTATGTATGCTCTAATACCACTTGTTAGAAAATTAAGGATGAGATTATATGTCAAAATATGAAGTAGCAATCCCAAAATTGGCACATGAAAGGAAAATTCACTAATATGGAGAAAGAATACAAAGATATTGTGTTTATAATATTGCCTAACTTGTTCTAATTGTGAAGAAAAGTCTACTATATATAGGAAACAAGCCAAAACCCTAATACAAGTCCTCAAGATGAAAATAACATCAAAAAAACATGTTAAAACGTGAAACAAATCATAACAACTGGCAGTGAGAGAGCGCTAGGCTCCATGCGTAAAGTCCTGAAAATTTCATAGAATAGAATTTAATTATTCTAGATACCATATTTTATATTTTGAAAAATTGTGGGACTAAAGTGATATGTGTATCAATTCAATTTTATTTGGGCCAAATATTTAGATTTTGATAGAATGTGTAATCAAGATTTTCAAAGGTTTAAGGTAGGATTACGGGGTATAAATGGTTTGTCCCGTTTAATTTATTTCTTCATGTTGATAAATATTATGTTAATGAAAGTTATGATATGATATGAAATGGCCACCAAGTACCAAAAATATGATATATTATGAGCTCTTACCAGTTCTTAGAGATATGATATGATTGTATGATATTTTGTCATATAATTTAATGCTTTTATTCGGGATTGAACAAATTATTCGTATTCTATTGAGTATTTTCATGTACTCACCCTTTCTCCCTACTTTTCGCTGGTTAGAACGAGTCGTTGGTTAGCGGACGATAAGGTGCATTCATGGTGCCACAGTATTTGGAATTAATAAATCAAATCTAGCGTAACGTGGCATAACATCTTTAATTTCAGCATTATCTTTTGAAATATATTTTATTTGGTTATGAGTTCCTTCTATTAATTAATTTATACCCATTAATTTCATATGCTTGCATTGCTGAAATAAATAAATTTGGTAGCGATTTAAACTTTAAAGTTTGGGATGATGCAGTTTTCTATCGGGCACGTTTTAATTTCATGCAACCCAGGGACAACGTGTACTTTTGATTAGTGAATAGTGGGAAAAAATGAACTTTTTTTTTAATAAAAAATGGAAGATAATTTTTTTTCTTTTTACTTAAATGTTACTGGTCACGTGAATAGTGCGTGTCACCGTTCACGTGAAGTGAAATTTTTTTTGCAAATAGTGATGGTCATATGTTAATGCAGTAGAGACTAGTACAGACGTTTAGTGATGAGATCTTGGGTAGGGGAATCGCATGGAACTTGCGGAACTAGTTCGAAACGTCGGGAAAACCCAATTCATGTTGTAAACGGTAGAATCTCGATTCGAGCCTCACTAATCAAATAACCTAAGGTATATTAAATCTTATATTCGTTGATGTGTGGAAGCATGAACCTCGATTTGCGAATGCCACAAAAGGTCTCTAATCCTATGACAAGTTCTAAGGGTTCAACGACACAAATATAACAATATTTTATAAGTTTGATAAGGTGTTCATGCAAGAACAATGGAGATAAAATCTCAATTTCATAATGTCAAAAGTCTAAATGTTACAATGAATGAAAATCCATATTTATACTAAATTATAAAAATATGGTAAAAACTAAAAACGGAAATTAAGAGTCCTAGAATATAAAAACTACCAAAAATAAGTGTTTTAGCCAAACTAAACAATCTCACGCAAAAAGGAAAAAAATCTATCTTTAGAATACTCTATACGGCCACGTAGAAGGTTTCTATGCGGTCACATAGAACATCTTCTTTCGGCTTTCAATTTCTCTGTTGGGTGCTATGTGGCTGCAAGCTCCCACAACCATGCGGTCGCATGGCTCTTGCATTGCAGCTCCGATTTCGTTGGTTTGAACCAAGTTGATCTAACTCCCTTTGGCCTTCGACCCCAATATCGAACTTACTCTTTAGCTTGTTATCTTCAATATTATGGACTCCGCTGCTCAATCAAGTAATTGTACAGCTTGTATTGACTTCTTGAAGACTCGAATCCGGCTTTAGACTCTTTCCAACATTCGCCAAATTCTTGATGATTTGTGGTGCTTCTCGGATCATATCATTTAGTATATTAAATAAAGTGCTGATTGTGATTAAGTGGACAGTGCCATTTGATGCATTATTGTTAAATCTAATACGTGTGGCATTGATGACTGGATAATGCTTGCAATTTTTATATAGTTATTATGGTATTTGCACACAAAAGTAGGCATTTAGCATGTTGCATATAATACATGTGGAACAACAATATGTGACATTTAAAAGAGTATGTTAGCAAGAGTACAACATCACAATTATATTGACAAATATTGCATAATGATTCTAATTTTTGTTAACAGGTGCCAATAAAAATACAACATAATAACTGTATTTGTATAATATCGAAGGTTACAACACTCGTAGGAATTATATTTAATATTTTTATGCTAATATTGAATGTTGTAACCTATAGTCATATATATTCTTATCCATTGTATTATTATATTATTAATAACTTGTTAATATAAACTGTGTGATTTTATTTCAATTTACTTAACGTCCCTTGTTAGATGTACATGAAATGACAATGTAATATAAATATTAAACTTTCATGTTTTAAATGTTATGTGTAATAAATATTTATTTGTTTAGCCATTTTTTTTGCGTAATGTTTGTTAAAAAATTATATTTTCTTGAAGATATATGAATTTAAGGATGATGTCAACTTAATGTTCTTAAATATGTGAAAGATCTTTGGCACTCAACAACCACCAATTGACTACCTCTGACGACTCTAAGGTGTGTAAAGGAGTAAGAAGAGTAATTTATTCAAACTTTTTGTATAACTTAAATATTTTAAATTGCATACTTTTAAATTCTTTAAGATATGCATGTTGGTTTTCTCGCTAAATTTATGATATGTATTACAAATATAGGTATAACATGTTAGACTTTGTACTGGTATGTGACAGGTGACATAATATTTAAATCATTTAGGAAATGACATCACCTACCCACATGAATTTGATGCATAACTTATTGTGAGCGGTATAAGAATTGAGCAGATAGAATCAAATACCCCTAATTGAGCAGGTTCATAGGTACAAGCCTCCTACTTTCGACAGTGGTTCTGACCTATTGGCTGTCAAGGAGTGGATTAGAGGCCTAGAGCGCATCTTTCGACACATTGATTGTACGGATGCACATAAGGTACTAAGCGCAGAATTAATGTCTATTGAAGCAACTAGCCACTGGTGGAAATTTGTCTCACGCACTAGGACTGAAGAACATCAACATAACCTGACTTGTGAATAGTTTAAGGTTGAAGTGATGTCAAAGTACTTTCCACAAGTTTTGAGAGACTTCAAGGAATCAGAAATTCTGTAGCTTCGACAGGGAGACATGTGATTACGAGAGATAGTTTGAGCAACTCTCAATGTATGCCCCGTACTTGTTTGATACGAAAGTTGAGAAGATCAGGAGGTTAAAAAAGGGATTACACATAGAGATCGGCATGATCATTATGTCTCATCATTTCACTCCATATCGTGCAATGTTGGAGATGGCTCATGATATTTCATATCAGACTACTACATTTGAGCAGTAGGCTCAACAGGGTAATGAGTCATTGGGAAAAAGAAAATGGAATGATCAGAGCAATGACAGACGTAACTGACAGAATAAAAAACCAAGCATAGGCGTTTGAATCAATGGGACGAGTGAGAGTATTACACCTTATCCTAAATGTAATAAACTCTACAAGGGTAAATGCTTACTTAGTAAGAACATGTGTTTTTGGTGTGATAAGGTAGGACATACTGCTTTCAACTGTACGGATCTCAAAAGAAGAAGGATGATGATCAAGATAAGAACAAGAAATGGAAGACTAGTGTTTTTGTACTAAATTAGCATGAGATGGAGAAAGATCCGAATGTGATAGCAGATATTCTATTATTATCTGATATACTTGCTTACGTACTTTTTGATTCTGGGGCTACAAATTCTTTTATCTCTACATCCTTCGTTGCTAGTTCTAACTTTTCATGTGTGAAAAACTAGATTACTAAGGCTACGAAGTTAGAAATTAAAGGAAAAATACGATATGTGGACTTGTACCTTTTGGAGATGAAAGAGTTCGATGTAGGCATGGACTAGTTGGTACTCAATCATACGACCATTCGATGTCACGAGAAATAAGCGTTATTTCATAGATTGGGAGAGGAAGAGTTCTATTTTTTGGAGTAAAGTTCGGGCCTCTACCTCGTTATGTATAGGCTTTACAAGCGGAGATGATGCTGAGAAAGGAGTCATGCCAAGGATTCTTAGATAACATCATCGGTTCCAAACACACAGAACCAATCGTTAATGATATTAATGTTGTGCGAGACTTTGTAGACATATTCCCAAAAGATCTACTAGGCATTCCACAAGTAGGCAAGTGAAATTTACAATTGACTTGGTTCCCAGAGCGACACCATTATCTAAGGTCCCGTACCGAATTTTACCAAAAGAACTTCAAGAATTGAAGTTACAGCTGGAGGAGTTGCTGGAAAAAGGTTTCATTCGACCAAGTGTATCTCTTTGGGGCACTTGAGTAATTTTTGTGAAGAAGAAGGATGCGAGTATGATGATGTGCTTTGACTATCGAGAATTGAACCATCTGACTATCAAAAATAAATACTCGTTGCCAAGAATAGAAGATTTATTCGACCAATTAAGGGGTGCAAACGGTGTTTTCGAAGATCAACTCGAGGTTGGGGTATCATCAGCTAAAGGTCAAGACAAGCGACATATAGAAAATTGCTTTCAGGACTCATTATTGACATTATGAATTCAATGTCATGCATTTTAGTTTGGCCAATGCTCCAGCTATATTTATGGATCTAATGAAACAAGTTTTCCATAAGTGCTTGGACCAGTTCATCATAGTATTTATTGACGACATACTTGTGTACTCCAAAGATAATAAGCACCATGAGGAGCAACTCCGAGAAGTACTCAAAACTTTGAGGAAAGAGAAATTATATGCCAAATTCAAGAAGTGCAAATTTTGGCTAGATCAAGTAGGCCTTGTTAAAGTGGAAGCGATAACAAATTGTAGACTGGTCAGTTTAGGTTAAGTTCACAACTTATTGGGGTTGGCCAGCTATTATAGGAGATTTATTGAGGGTTTCTTAAAAATAGTGGGGCTGATGACTTAATTGATTAGAAATGGTGTGAAGTTTTTGTGGACGAAAAAGTGTAAAAAATGTTTCCAGGAACTCAAGCAGAGATTAATTCGGCTCATGTATTAACGATACCTGAAAGTTCGGATGAGTTTGTAATTTATAGCGACGCCTCTGAGTAGGGTTTGGATTGTGTTCTAATGCAACATGGAAAAATGGTTGCTTATGCCTCGAGATAGTTGAAGTAGTATGAGCGGAACTATCCAATGCACGACTAGAAGCTTGCGGTGGTAGTTCACTCCTTAAAGATATGACGTAGTTATCTCTATAGTTGGAAGTGTGAAATTTATACATACCACAAGATAGGCAAGTGAAATTTACAATTGACTTGGTTCCCGGAGCGACATTAGTATCTAAGGTCCCGTACCAAATGTTACCGAAAGAACTTCAAGAATTGAAGTTAAGTTGGAGGAGTGCTGAAAAAAGGTTTCATTCGACCAAGTGTATTTCCTTGCGGTGCTCTAGTACTTTTTGTGAAGAAAAAGGATGAGAATATGAGGATGTGCTTTGACTATCGAGAATTGAACCATTTGACTATCAAAAATAAATACCCGTTGCCAAGAATAGAAGATTTATTCGACCAATTAAAGGGTGCAACAGTGTTTTCGAAGATCAACTTGAGGTCGGGGTATCATCAGCTAAAGGTCAATGCAAGTGATATACCGAAAATTGTTATCACGACTCGTTATGGACATTATGAATTCACATGCCTTTTTGGTTTAACCAATGCTCTAACCGTATTTATGGATCTAATGACCCGAGTGTTCCATCAGTCCTTAGACCAGTTCATCATAATATTTATTAACGACATATTTGTGTACTCCGAAGATAAGAAGCCGCATGAGGAATAACTTAGAATAATACTTAAAACTTTGAGGAAAGAGAAATTATATGCCAAATTCAATAAGTGCGAAATTTGGCTTGATCGAGTGAGTTTTCTTGGTCATCTGGTTACCGTTCAGGGTATTGAGGTAGACCCAGTTAAAGTGGAAGAAATAACAAATTGGCCTAACCGATCAGTATAGGTGAAGTTCGCAGTTTCTTGAGATTGGTTAGTTATTATAGGAGATTTATTGAGGGTTTCTAAAAAACAGTGGGGTCGATGACTTAGTTGACTAGAAAGGACGTGAAGTTTTAGTGGACGAAAAAGTGTGAAAAATGTTTCTAGGAACTCAAACAGAGATTAGTCTTGACTCCTATATTGACGATACCTGAAGGTTTGAATGATTTTATAATTTTTAGCGATGCCTCCGAGCAGGGTTATGACTTTGTTCTGATGCAACATAAAAGAGTGGTTGCTTATGCATCAAGATAGTTGAATTTTATACAGAACACAGAAGTCTCAAATACTTATTCACATAGAATGAACTAAATATGAGACATAGGAGTTGGTCGGAGTTAGTGAAAGATTATGACAGTACAATTTTTTATCATCCGGGTGAGGCTAATATAATCGTAGATGCATTAAGTAGGAAGACATAAACGTAATTTGCAGTTTTACCCATGATACATGAACACTTGATAAATGACTTTGAGAAACTGATATTGAAAGTCATCACGCCGTTGACTCAGACTACAGCGAAAATAAAAGAGTTTATGATTCAATCTACTCTTCAGGATAAAATCAAGGAAGCACGGGATAAGGATCCACTTTTGTAGAAGATTAAAACTGAGGTTGATACAAACAAATGTATAAGATTTGAAGTATCTGTAGAAAACGTACAGACTTTTAAAGTAAGATTGTGGATTGTGAGTACCTAAGGATGGAAGTATAAGAAATGAGATATTGGAAGATGCTCATTCCACCACATATGTTGCACATCCAGGTGGTACGAAAATGTGTCGAGATTTTCGATACATTTTGTGGAGAAACATGGAAAGAAGAATTGATCTTTTCGTAGAAAAAATGTATTGTCTGTCAGCAGGTCAATGCAGAACATGAAAGGCCATCAGGACTACTAAAACTATTAGATATTCTAGAATGAAAATAGGAATACATAGCGATGGACCTTGTGGTAGGCTTTTCGAGATCAATAAAAGGTCATAATGCTATTTGGGTAGTGGTTGATCGTTTAATGAAGCAAACCCATTTTCTGTCAATCAAAGTAAATTTCAATATGGAGCAACTCGCACAATTATATGTCAGAGAGATAGTTAGATTGAATGGAGTTTCAGTCACTATTGTCTCAGATAGAGATTCGAGGTTCACATCAAAATTTTGGAGAAGCTTGAAGGCAGCCATGGGGACGAAACTGAAGTTTAGTTTTGCTTATCATCCACAGACGGGCGGAGAGTCAGAATGACACATCTACCATTGGTGGAATTTTCTCACAACAATAGTTTTCAGACCACTATAAGCATGACCCCTTATGAATCTCTTTATGGTTGGAAGTGAAGATCCCCTATCCATTGGGACAAGGTAGGAAAGAATATAGTTTTGGGTCCTGAAATCATTGAACGAATAGTTAATGGATTTACAAGATTAGATTGAGAATAAAAGCAACACAAGATCGACAAAAATATTATGTTGACGATAGTAGAAAGGATTTGATATTTCTAGTGGATGATAAAGTTTCTTTAAAGGTAGCACCAATGAATGATGTATTGATATTTTGTAAGAAGGGAAAGTTGAGATCATAGGTCATTGGACATTTTGAAATTCTTGAAAAGATTGGTGTTGTGGCTTATCGATTTGCCTTACCACTTGAACTCGCAGCATTGTATAATGTGTTCCATGTTTCGATGCTCAGAAAATATGTTCATGATCCTAATCATGCGGATCAAACATTAGAAAGTACAAAAGATTTTTCATATGAAGAAGCTTTGATTATAATTTTGGATAGAAAAGTGCACCAATTATGAAATAGGGAGGTCCCTTTGGTGAAGGTTCAATGACGAAATCGTGGACTTGACGAGTCAACTTGGGAAGAAGGAAGATGAGCTTAAAAGCAAGTATTCAGAACTGTTCAATTAGCCAATGTATTTTTTGAGGATGAAAATATTTAAGGAGGGAGGATTGTAAAGCACTGAAAGTTTCATAGAATAAAATATAATTATTCTAGATGCCATATTTTATATTTGGAAAATTGGGAAAGTAAAGTGATATATGTATTAATTCAATTTTATTTGGGCAAAATATGTAGATTTTGATAGAGCGATGATAAGTATATCAGTATTGGGCTCGTTGAATAGCTCGTATTTAATAATGTATATTAGGTATGAGAAGAAGTTAATTCGGATAATTTAAACTTAAGATGTTGCAGTTTAAAGATGTTATCATTAATTTGAAATTTATTTAAGTTTGTTTATTGATTTTGTTGTTGATATATAAATAAAAACTTATCTTTTATTTGATTAGAAGTTGGATTTCAATTAAAAGTACACTAAATCTTACTAATTGATTTGAAATTTCATGTCCTACTTTTAATAGGAAACTCTTTGCTTACCCAATTCTTATCCAATTTCTTTAAAGTATTAAGCTATATTAGTAAAATTAACATTTTATTATTTATCTAATAAATGTGAAATGCATGATTTATAGCATTTATTTGGAATATATTTTATTTGGTTATGAGTTCCTTCTATTAATTAATTTAATGTTCTTACACTATTAAATAAAATAAATTTGGTAGCGGTTTAAACTTTAAAGTTTGGGTCATTATATTCTACTTTGAGCGATCGAGCAGGAGCTTGGTCTGCAGTGAGCGAAAAATATAGAAATCATTTACTGGCTCATATTTTGACTCTTCAAAGCCCACTTTAACTAATACACCAAAATCCAACCGAATTTGGGTCAAACTTCAACAAATATCCACCTGGAGACAAATTCCATTGAAAGGCGAAAACATAACTCTTCAACAAGAACTTCAATCGATCCTCTAACGAACACAATTCTTCATTTCGTCCACAAAATCCAACTAGGATAAATGAATCAAAGCACTAATTTTGTAGAATTATCTCGAGTTCCCAAAATTTGTTCAAATTATCACCACGATCAACAAAATCACAAATAATTAAAACATTATCAAACAAGGCCGTGTAGAGGCCTAATATCTCCTCCTGAGTTTGTCTCTAGCTATTGAATATAATGGCACCACTGGTAGTGGTGGCAAAGCAACATTATCCATAACTTATGAAATCGATTGAACTGTGTTTTTCAACATGAACCCCAAGCTAAACTCCAATGGTACTGTACCAAACTAAATGTCCAACAATGTACCAAACCTCTGTTGATTGATCTTCAAAGATTTTGCATAACCTTGCAAGATATACAAGTAGGACCTTCGTTGTCCCTTCAACACAACAAGGGTATCTTTACAAACATTCAGAGCTCCACCTTCACCAATGAACTTATATCCATTTTAATCATGAGTACTTAAACAAAAAAAGATTTCTCTTCAAATTTGGAACTTGTCTCACCTCATCAATTGTTCTAAGCATCCCATAAAACATTTTAATTCTGACCCTTCCAATACCAACTATCTTACAAAATTCATTATTATCCATTACTGTAACACCTTTTGAAACTATTTTGTATGTTGAAAACAAATTCTGATTGGGACACATTAAAAGTGCAAGATGTATCAAGAATCCAATCCTTGTCAGGTATGGAGTTTCCGTCATAAATAACAAAAGTTCTCCATCACTGTAACATTTTTTTTTTTGCAATGTTGGCTTCAGCTGAAGTTTTCGGTCATTTTTTCCTTCTAATTTGCAGCCCATTTTTCTCTATTTTACAACTTATTGCAATCCTTCTTTATGTACATTTTTTTGCAATAGTTACAAATTTTATTACTGAAGTTAGACTTCAAAATGCCCATTTCATAATCACCATGAACAACAAGACCTCCTTCAACCTTAGATCCAATATGATGCTTTATCTTTTCTTTTTAGAACAAAACATCATATACTTCTTCAACAATGAGAGTATCACAACTATGATATCATATCATTAAATGACATATATGAACTGGGCAATGAACATAACAAAATCAACCATAAATCCTATTCATTATACTTAACCTCCAAGGTTGTCAAATTAGTGACAATTTATTTAAAGACGGCAAGGTGATTTTCTAAAGACATATTTTTTGTCATACTATAAGAATACAAACGTTGCTTCAAGTGAAATTTGTTAGTTAGACTTGTTGGAAAATAACATCTTCGAGTAAATTTGAGATGCTTCAAGGTTTTTCGACAAATGGTTTGAAGGATTGATCAAGCCTTGTAGTAGAAATATAAAGTACAAATAATTTCTACCAAAAACTTGAGAAACACAATAAAAGGTAAGAATATGAGTAAGAAAATGGTTTGATCTTCTATATGGAGATTGTAATAATTTCCAAGTGTTTATTCATTGAACAAGACCCCTCTATATATAGGCCTAGTTCATATTCACGAAGTGGTGCCAAAAACCAAGTGAAAAGCCTCCAAAAATGAATTTCCAACGGCTAAAAACCGTCCAACGGTCACAGTTTTCGGTCGACCGGTTGATCAACCTCAATTTCGGTCGACCGAAACTTCCTGCAAATCCTTGGTTGAAATCTTGCAGAGTTTCGGTCGACCGCAGTCAAGTTCGGTCGACTGAAATTGTCAGCAATTTTTCACTTCTTCATTTGTTGGTTTTGAACAACCAATTTCTCAACAATCCCCCATTTGTTCAAAATTAACAAGTCTCATATTCAACATGAACGATACTCATGCCTAAGGATTAGATATCTTTCGATTTGAATCTAACCATAGTGTAATTCTAACAAAGTAAAGTCGGAATCAAAGGTAGCTTGAAGCTTTGAACCAGTTATTCCATGTGACAATACCGGTAAGAACACACACACGAGTACCACGTGTTCTCAAGTTCCTCAAACTCGCTTAGCGCTTTTATGGCCTTGCGCTCATCCTTTTCGACAAACTTTTAAGAGAGTAACTCTAGCTCTCTATTGAGGCGGCACCACCTCGAAGTTCGTCTAGGTGAAGTTCTTCCAGCATCTTTGTTACTTTTAGAGATGCTTGTGCTCTTAGCACTGAACTTCATTAAGAGCTTGAAACTCAACCCTCACTTCAGTAACAACCAGCATTGTATAACTAGGATAGGGTTATCGCGGATTTGAATATTGCTGAAGCTATCCACATATCAAATGACTTGTTGTTACCCTTTGAACCCGTGGATTACCTTTTGAGTAATGACAGGTAGGGTTGCTGTCATTGGTGAATCTTTCTATTTTAAGAGTTTCAACCCCATCCTACTCGATGTAGATGTTACTAAATCTCGATTTAGAGGTTTAGTTAGAGGATCCGCTAAATTCTCGATAGACTTAACATAATTTAGGAAAATTATTCCATCTTTGATTAATTTCCTTATGTAGTCATGTCTAAGACTCATATGTCTAGACTTTCCGTTGTATACCTCATTGTATGCTTTTGCTAATGTGGCTTGGCTATCACACAAGATAGATATTGAAGATGTATTCTTCGGTCCCAAAGGTATCTCATAAAAGAGATCCTTAAGCCACTCAACTTCTTTCCCGGTATCCGATAATGCTACGAATTCGGATTCCATGGTCGAGTGCGTTATACATGTTTGTTTCTTTGATTTCCAAGAAACAGCTCCTCCTCCAAGAGTGAACACCCAACCGGAAGTGGATTTATTCTCACCCGTGCTAGATATCCAACTAGCATCGGTAAATCCTTCCAATACAGCCGGGAACTTAGTATATTGTAAACCTAAGTTTTTGGTTTTCTTTAAATACCCAAGAACCCTTCCAATTGCCTTCCAATGGTCAATGCCTGGATTGCTAGTAAACCTACTAAGTTTACTAATTGCATATGCTATGTCTGGTCTTGTGCATTGAACTGCATACATAAGACTCCCAATGACACTTGCATATTCTAATTGAGCAATTGCCCTTCCATCATTCTTTACAAGTTTTGAACTTGGATCAATTGGGGTACTTGCTTCCTTTATGTTCAAGTATTTGAACTTATTTATCACATTATCAACATAATGTGATTGACTTAAATGGTAACCCCCACTAGTCTTTGTGACTTTGATACCCAAAATGGTATCCACTTGTCCAAGATCCTTCATCTTAAATATGGAAGATAGAAACCTCTTTGTTTCTTTTATTCCATCCATGTGATCACTCATAATCAACATGTCATCAACATATAAGCATATAAATATCACATAATCATCACATACTTTTCAATATAAACATTTATCTACACTGTTATGTTTAAAACCGAACGAAATTATAGCTAAGTCAAATTTCTCATGCCACTTTTTAGGTGCCTGTTTTAAACCGTATAATGATTTTACTAACTTGCACACTTTATGTTCATTTTCGGGTAGAGCAAAACCTTCAGGTTGCTCCACATAAACCTCCTCATCGAGATCCCCATTCAAGAATGCCGTCTTGACATCCATTTGGTGAACTTGCAAGTCATGTATCGAAGCTAGTGAAAATAATATCCTTATTGATGTTATTCTAGCTACCGGTGCATATGTATCAAAATAATCTATTCCTTCTCTTTGTCGATATCCTTTAGCTACTAATCTAGCTTTAAAGGTATTTAGAGAACCATCAACATTGTATTTTCTCCTGAATACCCATTTACATCCAATAGGTTTGGATCCGGGTGGTAAATCGACAAGCTCCCAAGTATTATTTGACATTATTGAATCCATTTCATCTTTGATTGCATCTTTCCAAAATATGCTATCACGAGAAGTCATAGCTTCTCTATAAGTTTTAGGATCGGTTTCCACATGTAGAACAAATGGAGTTGTTCTTACTACATTCAATTCATTTCCTTCTACTAAGTAAAAAGAAATGCGTTGAGAATCAATTTCATCCGGTCCTAAAGACTTCTCAATTTGAGTTCTTTTGCTTCTTCGTGGCTCACTTGACTCATCAACACCTTTAGAAGATGTTTCATCTTGTGTTTCACTTGAGCTAGGGATATCTAAGAGATTTTCCCTCAATTCATTATCCGAAGATAACGAATCCTCAAAAAACTCTACATCACTTGATTCAATAATCACATTGGTCTCCAAGTTTAATAGTCTATATGATTTACTATTGCTAGCATATCCAACAAAGGCACACTTAATGCCTCTTGGACCCAACTTGGTCCTATTAGGGTTTGTGTTCTTACAATAAGCAAGACACCCCCACACTTTGAAGTATCCAATGTTAGGTTTTCTTCCTTTCCAAGATTCATAAGGAGAAACCTTAGTTTGTTTAGAAGGAATTCTATTCAATATCCTACATGCACTTAACAAGGCCTCACCCCACAAATTAAATGGCAACTTAGCATAGGTAAGCATGACATTTATCATTTCAACTAAAGTTCTATTTTTTCTTTTAGCTAAACCATTTTGTTCCGGTGTTCTAGGTGCCGAACATTGGTGAACTATGCCATGTTGTTCACAAAATATGTTGAAATCACTAGAAAAAAACATTCTCCACCTCTATCACTTCTTAAGGTTTTTATTTTCTTATTTAAGTGATTTTCAACCTCATTTTTATATACTTTAAACATATCAAAAGCTTCACTTTTATGCTTCATTAAGTAAACATATGTGTATCTAGTACAATCATCAATAAAGGTAATAAAATACATATTTCCACCTCTAGTTAACATGCCATTTAATTCACAAATATCCGTATGAATTAACTCTAAGATACTAGATGTTCTTTTTACACTTTGATAAGGCTTTTTAACCATCTTTGCTTCTACACAAGTTTTGCATTTAAAGACATCATTTTCATCATATAAAATTAAGTCACATTTCATCATACGTTTCATAGTACTTTTTCCAATATGTCATCATCTAGCATGCCATAATGAAAATAAATCAACAACATAAGCAAAGTTATTTTTATTCTCATTCAATTTGTCAACGGTACATAATTTGACCATTCCTTCACTAGAATAGCCTTTTCCAACAAATTTCCCATTTAGGGATAATACAAGTTTTCCGGATTCAAATACACTTTTGATACCCGGTTTTCCTAAGAGATTTCCACTAACCAAGTTTCTAGTCATGTCGGGAACATGTAGTACATTGGTCAAGGTAATGGTCTTGCCGGAAGTGAAGATGATATCCACATTTCCCTTTCCAATCACTTTAGATCGAACCTCATTACCCATTTGAATCTATTGGTCTCCATCAACTTCATGATAAGTCTTGAAAGAAGATTTATCATATGATACATGTATTGTAGCACAAGTATCATACCACCATCCGGGAACTTTTCTCTTGATTGCATTGATTTCACAAATGGTGGCCACAATTCTATCTTCTTTTATGGAGTTCACTTTGCCCTCGAAATTGTTTTGTTTTCGGTGTCTACAATCTTTTGCATAATGTCCAGATTTGCCACACACAAAACAACCTCCTTTTGTCTTCTTCTTGAACTTGTTGAAGTTCATTGAAGGCTTCCTTTTGTTGGATTTTATTGGCGGTTCCGTTTTTTCAATTGCATTTACTTTGGAAGTGCCTTCATAAGAGTTTTCACTCTTATCACGCATTCTTGACTCTTCTTCAATTCGCAAATGTTTTTGCAATTGTTCCAAGGAGTGATCCTCGGAACTATGCATAATTTTCTTCCGGTATCCTTTCCAAGTACCGGGGAGTTTTGCAATAATTGCCCCCACTTGAAAGGTCTCCGGGATTTCAATCTTCACCGCCTTCAATTTGTTGACTAATACTTGCAATTCATGAATTTGGGGAAGCAAGGGGATGTTTTCAAGAAATTTAAAATCGAAGTACTTAGAAATTAAAAATTTCTTGGTACCTTCTTCTTCCGCTTTGTACTTACTTTCCAATGCATCCCATATTTCTTTTGGCGACGTTGTATTGGTGTATAGATCATACAACCGATCCGACAACGAGTTGAGAATATGACCGCGGCATATCAATTCATCCTCTTCACGCTTCTTTCTATTCACCCTTGATTCATCGGTGTCTTTGTCGGATAGTTCGGGTAGATCTTCCAAGTTTGGATCAAGTACATAAAAAATCTTTAACGCCGTAAGAAGGAATTTCAACTTATCTTGCCATCTTGTGAAATTCGTGCCATCGAAGCGATCCAAACGAACCAAGTCTTGATTCATCAACTTTATGGTAGACATTGTTGTTTCACTCTCCATTGCAGAATATTGTTTGAGATTGTTGGAAAATAACACCTTCGAGTAGGAGAATGAACAAACCGAAATAGCAACAAGGAATCAAGAACAAGAACTTCGATGCAAAGGCTCAAACGCGTGATCGCTGTCCTCAAACAATATTTGCCCCTTCTCCGGTAAATTTGAGATGCTTCAAGGTTTTTCGGCAAATGGTTTGAAGGATTGATCAAGCCTTGTAGTAGAAATATAAAGCACAAATAATTTCTACCAAAAACTTGAGAAACACAATAAAAGGTAAGAATATGAGTAAGAAAATGGTTTGATCTTCTATATGGAGATTGTAATAATTTTCAAGTGTTTATTCATTGAACAAGACCCTTCTATATATAGGCCTAGTTCATATTCACGAAGTGGTGCCAAAAACCAAGTGAAAAGCCTCCAAAAATGAATTTCCAACGGCTAAAAACCGTCCAACGGTCACAGTTTTCGGTCGACCGATCGGTCGACCGAACCTCAATTTCGATCGACCGAAAGGTCAACCGAAACTTCCTGCAAATCCTTGGTTGAAATCCTGCAGAGTTTCGGTCGACCGCAGTCAAGTTCGGTCGACCGAAATTGTCAGCAATTTTTCACTTCTTCATTTGTTGGTTTTGAACAACCAATTTCTCAACAAGACTCTTAGTCATGCACAATTGTGACTTCAACCCTAATGCACCTGTGGTTTTTACTTCAAAATGTCCTAAAAAGTATAATTCAAAAGTTAAAGATGAATAAGTGATAGGACCTTTCGATTCTTACGTTTATCCTCCTTCGACCAATTTGGGGATATTTTGTTAGATCCTAACAAAGTTTCGTCTCAATCCATCTGAGCAAGCACCACTTACATCTTCACATGTCACAACGAGAATCTAATACTATGATCCAAAAGCAGAATATCATACTTCATGATTGCTATCACTAAGGTTGGACAAAACTCCCTAATCGAACCGATCGAATCGGACCCTACCCTTCTTCTTAAGTTAAATACTTGGAAAAAACATATAAATCAAGAATCAACATGAATCAACATGTTCGGTTCGTTTATTGATTCTAGATCAAGAATTGAAGAACCGAATCTCCCTAATTTTTTAAATTAACTTATTTTAAATAAGTCAAATTATTTTATTTTTTCTAAATAAATTTGCTAACTAGTTAATTTAGTTCAGATCCAAGAATATGATTTTTTTTATTTCTAATTTTCAGTTCAAGCACAACTTAATCAAATTGGCCTAAATTTTACCCAAATAAGTTATTTTACCGTAGTGTCGTTTCTACCCATACTGCCTAAACTGTTCGTTCAATGATTTCAGGACCCAAAACTCTATTCTCTCCGACCTCATCCCAATGTATAGGCGACCTACACTTCTTACCATAAAGAGCTTTGTAAGGAGCCATACCTATAGTAGCCTGGAAGCTATTGTTGTAAGTAAACTCCATTAACAGCAGGTGTGTCTCCCAATTACCGCTAAGATCCAAAACACATGCCCTCAACATATCTTGTAGAGTTTGAATGGTTCTTTCTGATTGTCCATCTGTCTGAGGATGAAAGCAGTACTAAATTTCAGTTTCGTCCCCATGACGGCCTGTAAACTTTTCCAAAATTTAGATGTGAACCTCGAGTCTCTATCTGAAATAATGGTGACTAGAATTCCATGCAATCTAACTATCTCTTTGATGCATAACTGTGAGAATTGTTCCATGTTGAAGTTTACTTTAATTGACAGAAAATGGGCTGACTTCGTTAGACGATCGACTACTACCCAAATAGCATTATGACCTCTTACTGACTTCAGAAGACCTATCACAAAGTCCATTGCTATGTGTTCTCATTTCCATTCTGGAATATCCAACGGTTTCAATAGTCCTAATGGCCTTTGATATTCTTCCTTAACCTATTGACAAACAATACATTTCTCCACAAACAGACCAATTCCTCTCTTCATGTTTCTCCACCAAAATGTATCTCGAAGATCTCGATATATTTTCATACCATCTGGATGTGAAGCATACGGGGTAGAGTGAGCCTCTTCTAATATCTCATTTCTCATACTTTCATCCTTGGGTACACACAACTTCCCTTTAAAAATCAGCGCATTATCTGAAGATATTTCAAACCCTATACGTTTGCTTGAACCAACCTCAGCCTTTATCTTTTGTAGAAATGGATCGTTATCCTGTGCTTCCTTGATTCGATCCCGAAGTGTAGGTTGAATCATGAACGCTCTTATTTTCGCTGTAGTCTGAGTCGGCGGTGTAATGACTTCCAATCTCATTTTCTCAAAGTCCTTTATCAAATGTTCCTGCACCGTGGGTAAAACAGCTAACTGGGATCCCATATTCCTGTTTAAGGCATCTGCAACTACATTGGCCTTACCCGGATGGTAATGAATTGCACAGTCATAATCTTTCACTAGCTCCAACCATCTTCTTTGTCTCATATTTAGTTCCTTCTGTGTGAAGAAGTATTTAAGACTCTTGTGATCAGTATAGATTTCACACTTTCCACCATAGAGATAATGACGCCATATCTTTAAGGCGTGAACTACAGCTGCAAGTTCTATGTCGTGCGTTGGATAGTTCTGTTCATACTGCTTCAACTGTTTTGAGGCATAAGCAACTACCTTCCCCTGCTGCATCAAAACATAGCCTAAACCTTGCTTGGAGGCGTCGCTATAAATCACAAATCCATCGAGCCATCGGGTATTGTCAATACAGGGGCTAAAGTTAATCTCTGCTTAAATTCTTGAAAACATTTTTCACACTTTTTCGTCCACTGAAACTTCACACCCTTTCTTGTCAATTGAGTCATTGGCCCTGCTATTTTTGAGAAGCCCTCAATAAATTTTCTATAATAGCCAGCCAATCCCAAGAAACTGCGAACATCACCGACACTAGTCGGTCTAGGCCAATTTTTTACTGCTTCCACTTTAACAAGGTCTACTGCGATTCTTTGTGCGGTAATCATGTGACCAAGAAAATCTACGCGATCAAGCCAAAATTCGTACTTCTTGAATTTGACATATAATTTTTCCTTCTTCAAAGTTTCAAGTACTACCCGGAATTGTTCTTCATGTTGCTTTTTATCCTTTGAGTACACAAGTATGTTGTCAATAAATATTATGACGAACTAGTTTAAGTACTGAAGAAATACTCTATTCATGAGATCCATAAATACAGCTGGAGCATTGGTCAAACCAAAAGGCATGACGGTGAATTCATAATGTCCATAACGAGTTCTGAAAGCAGTTTTCGATATATCACTTGTCTTGACCTTCAGCTGATGATACCTTGACCTCAAGTCAATCTTTAAAAACATTGTTGCACCCCTTAACTGGTCGAATAAATCTTCTATTCTTGGCAGCGGGTATCTATTTTTGATAGTCAGATGGTTCAATTCCCGATAGTCAATGCACATCCTCATACTCTCATCCTTCTTCTTCACGAAAAGTACTAGAACGCCCCAAGGTGATACACTCGGTCAAATGAAACCTTTCTCCAATAACTCCTCCAACTATAACTTCAATTCTTGAAGTTCCTTTGGTTTCATTCTGTATGGGGCTTTAGAAATTGGTGCTGCTCCAGGGACCAAGTCGATCGTAATTTCTACCTGTCTATCTTGTGGAATGCCTGGTAGATCTTTCGGGAATACGTCTGCAAAGTCTCGTACAATATTAATATCATTAATAGTCATTTCTATACGTTAGGAACCGATGATATTAACCAGAAATCCTTGACAGACTCCCTTCTTAACATCTTCTCCGCTTGTATAGCTGATACAAGTCGAGGTAGAGACTTGAACTTTGCTCCAAAGAAATGGAACTCTTCCTCTCCTGGTCTGTGAAACAATATTTCTTTCTCGTGACATCAAATGGTCGCATGATTAAGTCCCAACCAATCCATGCCTAAGATAACATCGAAATCTTTCGTCTCCAAAAGGTATAAGTCTGCCCGTAATACTTTCCCGTCAATCTCCAATTTCATATCCTTAGTCATCTGATTCGTGCAAAAAGTTCATCCTGAAGGGATACTAACTTCTAATTCATTGTCCGTTTTCACACATGAAAAGTTAGACCTAACGACGAATGATGCAGAGATAAAAGAATTTGTAGCTCCAGAATAAAAAAGTACCTAAGCAGGTACATCAGATAATAACAGATTACTTGTTTGTATTTATCGTGTTAGACATAACGACTATGGGGTAGAGATAAAACAATGTGTGGTATTAGTTAAAAAGAAAATAAGCAGGTACGAAAATAATAATAAAATACCTGCTATCACATTTGGATCCTGTTCTGCCTCATACTGGTTCAGTGCAAAAACTCGGGCCTTTCCCTTCTTGTTATTATCCTGGTCATCATCATTCTTCTTTGGAGGCTCTGTACAGTTAAAATCAATGTGTCCCGGTTTACTACATCGAAAGCACACATTCTTCCCGAGTAAGCATTCACCTCTGTGGGATTTATTACATTTAGGACAAGAGGTAACACTCCCACTCGTCCCACCGATACGAATCCCAGTGCTTGGTCTTTTATCCTGCCAATTACGTATGCCCTTACTCTGATCATTCCACTTTCTTTTCCCAAGGACTCCGTGCCTTGCTGGGCATACTGCTGAAATGTATTCCTCTGATACGAAATATCATGGGCCCTTTCCAACATTTCACGATAGGAAGTAAAACGATGAGACATAATGATCATGCCAATCTCCGGTCGTATTCCATTCTCAAACCTCCTGATCTTCTTAACTTCTGTATCTACCAAATGCGGAGTATACCTTGAGAGCTGCTCAAATTGCCTCTCGTAATCAGTAAGAGACCTGTTTCCCTGTCTGAGCTGCAGAAACTATGATTCTTTGAAGTCTCTCAAAGCTTGTGGAAAGTACTTTGCCATCACTTCATCCTTAAACTACTCCCATGTTGGTTACGTTGCTTCTCTTCAGTCCTAGTACGTGAGACAGAATCCCACCAATGACTAGCTGATCCAACAAACATAAATTCTACGCATAGTACTTTTTGTGCATCCGTGCAAGCAATGTGTCGGAATATGCGTTCCAGACTTCTTATCTACTCTTCCACTGCCAGTGGGTCAGAAGCACTGTCAAAAGTAAGAGGCTTGCACCTACGAAACTGCTCAACCACTGAGATAGCTCCGGGGACAAATGGGGGTGCATCCTACTGTGGTGGCACATTTTGTGGAGGAGGTGCTTGATTTTGCCTGCTCAACTCTTGAACCGCTAGCAATAAATCACACATCAAATTCGTGTGGGTAGGTGGTGCCATTTCCTAAAAATTTAATATCAAGTCACACGTCACACACCAGTTCTAAGTCTAACATGTTATAGCTATATTATTGTAATGCATATCATGAATTTAGCGGGGAAACCAACGTGCATGTCTTAAAATTTTCAAAATAGGCAAATTTAAAATATTTAAGTTTAGCAAAATGTCTAAGTACATTAATCATCTTACCCTTTTACATACCTTTGAGTTGTTGAAGGGGGGTCGATTGGTGGTCGTTGAGTGCCAAAAATATTTCAAATTCTCACAGCAAACGCGTGTGTTTTTTTTTTTTTGGAAAGTAACAAATGCAAATTATTTTATGTGATTATCTCCGATATATATATATGAAAACTAGCTCCACAATATAAGGACTTTGAACTTAAAGTTCTACTTTTTCCCTTCGAAAATTCAACCGGATGACATACAATCAACTAAAAAAATGCACAGTAACAAACACATGGGAAAAAGAAAATACTATAAATATTAAATTGTACTATCAAATGTCATATATGGTGGCACTTAGTGTGATATAAAATACATACACAAAACAACAATTGCTTAAGAAAAATAAAATATTAAAAAAAAGAATTTTTTTTAGAACAGTAACGTTCACTGTTCACGTGAATAGTGAACAATATAATTTTTTTTCAAAACCTAAATTTTAAAAATACATATGGTCTACAGAAAATTAAACCTGGCTCTGATACCAAACTGTAACGACCCAAATTTTTAATTGAAAACGTTACTAAAATTTCATTCAATAAATAAATAAACACATTTCTCATAATAAAATTTCAGCAACTGATATCTTAAAATAGAAACTTCATGCATATCACGTTCAACTGACAAAATATAAAGTGTATATCCCACCAATATAAAAATAAAGAAAAACAATCATTTGGAAAATAAAATCAAATAAACTATGTTCTCAATTCTAAATTTCAGATCCACATAATAATAAAATTAGAGCAATTTCTGAAAATAAAAATATTTAATCACGTTACACCGAATTATTTATTGAGTTCCATAAATTCTGGCACCACGACTACACCTCATCGCCCGCCAACCAACGACCCGTTCTAATCTATGAAAAGTGGGGAAAATGATGAGTATATGGGAATACTTAGTAGGACAAAAATATTGATGCATCTCTAATAAAAATTTAGAACATGCATCAGAAAAATCATACCGTCATCATATTTTTATAAACCGGTAAAGGCTCATATCATATCATATCATTTGTACCTAAAAGGCCATAACATAATATCATATCTTTCATAAGTATAAAGATTCATCAACACGAATAAAAATATTTTAAATGGGATAAATCAACTGCACCTCTTTTTCTACCTTGTTAGATTAAATAAATTCTTGAACAACGAAAATCTCAAATCAACTTTTTCTCCTCTTCTCATACTGTGAAATACCATTTTTTGTGTTCTTTTTATCATATCATGCATAAACGTAAATAATAATAGTTTGTGCAAAGTGAGAAAATGTGTGGGGGTGGGGAAACGTGTGGGAGTGGGTATCTTTCAAAATATCAAATCTGACAACTTCCCAAAGAATATACACGTGATGGCACTTTATTTACATAAAAGTGTAAAAGAAAACTAAATATAATATTCAAGTAAATTTGCAACTATCACACACGTGGCACAACACTTTAATTCATTGAATATATAATATAATTTAAGGTTAGTTCTTTCTACCTCGATATCTTGGACTATGTTAATCCAAATTAACTTTTTCTCGAGCCTATTAGGCATAATTAATTACGATCTATCCAACGAGCCCAATATTCATATATTTATCATTACTCGATCAAAATCTAAAAAATGACTCAAATGAAATTGAAATTGCCCATAAATCATTTTAGTCCCTAACTTTTCAAAATATAAAAATATAGCATACACAATTTTAATTCTATTGTATGAAAGTTTTCGGGGTATTACAGTTTTGCCCCGTTTGCTGCTCTATTTATAATTTTTTTTTTATATTTTCCAAGAGTTATGCTATTCTTCAAAATTTAACCCTTAACTCAAAACTTAAAGGTCATTTTATATATTAAAAAAAAAAATTAGTTTTTTCGATCAAAATATTTTAAATTTGCTTTGATTAATTGATATAAATCTTTCAAAAGCAAAGAATATTTATTTAACTATTATGATTCAAAATTTCAGATTATATAATTTAATTATAATAAAAAATTGAATAACCGAATTTATAAATTATATAAAACAATTGTTAGTTAAGTAAAATTTTAAATTGACAATTGTATAATATAATTGTTGGATTAGAAACATGTTATAAAATTATAAAAGCATTCAATAATTTTTTTAAACTAACCATTCATCGATATTCTATTTTATGTTTTTTTTTCACGGATGCCCCGCCCTGCGCCTCGCCAGCAAATCTTAGGGAGTTATGTCAATGACGATGTTCTAAAGTCGCGTTGCCTCCCTTTCGTGCGGGTTCTTTCGGAACTACACAGCTCCAAGATAAAACCCTTGTGGCTCACAGTCAATTCTCGTCCTATAAGCACGACCACAGAGAGATAAGAAACAAGTGTTAAATTCTCCTTTCATTGGCTGCTAAATTTATAAAAAGGCACGAATTATTATTTTTTTGTTCTTGTAGTACTTAAACTTGATCTCAATTCGAGTTCAAAATTATGTGCACACAAGAGGTTCACTACTATCTAATTTATCTTAGCAAACAAGGATTGTTTAATCACCCAAGAGGTACGATCCATGATGACCATTGTTCACGAATAAATCGAGAGTATTCACCTCAACAAAAGTTCTAATTTATTAAGGGCATCTCCGATGTGAGGTTATACTTGGTGCAAAAGCTTCTCCAATGGTACCCCGATAGTGCAAAAGATAGTGTAATGAATAGTGTTACACCAAATACTATTCATTTACACCAAATATAATAATTTTCATTTAACCCCATTTTACCCTTGCTTACACTTTATAAAAATTGTTTCTTCCTTCTATATCCTTATTAAATATTTTAGTACTAATAGATTTTAATTAATTCATAATTATTTTAATATGATGATTATTTTTATTTAATATTTATTTTAAAATTCTATTCAATTAATAAGTAATAATTATTTCAACATTAAATTAATATACTAATTCCAATAAGTAAGTGACAAAACGAGTTGTCATTCTTGTTATATGTAATTTTTCTTGTGCGTTTAATGTAATTTTTTTTTTAAAAAATTTTTGGTATTATGTTTAATGTTTTTTCATTATTAATAATTGTAATATTTTATTTCATTAAATATAATTTACAACTTAACGATTTTTTAAATAATAAAATTTGTAAAATAAAATTTGGTATAAAATAATTAAAAATAAAATTTGTTGTAAAATTTAGTCTAAAATAATCTCTAATGATCTACACCAAATTTGATTTAAATTTTGGTGTAAACCATTAGAGTTGGTCTAAGGCAATGAAAATACATAATACTAGTATAAACTTGGTGCTGCAATCTTAAACACTAACTGTTGACCCCACTTTTTTAGAGGTGACGTGACCAATGGATCCCAACTCCAGCAGTACCTAGGCGAATTTCGTCTTGCATATTTGGACAAACCATTAGAGTGCATGGCCAAAATCCGGTGATGTGAGAGGTGGTCGCAGACACTCCATCGATCAAGTAGATTGAATATGTATAATTGAATGTGGGACAGGCTTGTGGCACAAATGTATATCAAGGAAAAGTAAGGGCTTGAAACTGGGAATGCAACACAAGATAGTATAGGGAAGGTTTCTTGTATCAAACTGGCATTACTTCTGAATGGATCTGGCTAGGAGCCTTTAATGTAGAAGGTGATGGATGTGAATTATTTGATGAAGGTGCATATAGCCTCATCCACGCGATTGGATATGTGATTGGTGTCAATTAATCATTCCTAGGTCATGCTACATTGGGTGTCACAGTGGTTGTCAGCTCTAGGTCTGCCATGGAAGAGTAGACTTGACTTGTTTGCTGAGGGGAGTAATATTTTCAATGAGTCATCTCATCACCCCTCTTCTCACAAGATCTTGCTTAGAGATCTCCTTCGGGGCGCCTTTGCCAATCCGCTCTGGCTACAAGGGGTTGATTGCAGCCAATGGGTTCGTCCTACCCATATCGGTTCAGACGTGAGTCGTATCGGCTCTGATTCCATGTAAGATAATTAAGTACAGGAGAGAATTGATAGATGCATAATTCTTATTCAAGATAATTTAAATGTATACAACATACAGTATTTATATACAGAATTTCCTTATCTTCTTCCTATACATAAGCTATTCAAAAGTCAAGAAACTCTATCACATCATAACAAACTTATTGGCCGAAATATCAGTTGCTGTTAGGAGAAGATTCAGATTTTTCTTTATCTCCAATATCAGCTTTATCTCCAATAAACTTGTATAGTCGTGATACTTTTACCATTGAAGATGCGCATGATGCCTTATTTCAAAAGAAAAGATGAAGCATTTGGTTGGATTTGAGGTCAAAGACGGAAAAGACCTTATTGTTTATAGTGATCAAATAATTGGTAAGTCAAGGTCAAATTTCAGTAATTAGGTTTGTTATTATTACAAAAATAACTGATTCATTAAGAAAGATTGCGACAAATTGTAGAACAAATGTAATTTGACTGTAAATCATGAGATAACTATTTGAGTGATGAAGATACTTTGACGATTTCTGACATCCAATCCAAATCTGACGAGGAGTGAATTTTATACAGCTTGTGCATTTCATACGTGTCCTAATTGAGATTTGTTTGAAACATATGAAATGAGGATGCAAAGTGTTGTTGTCATGGGTAACAACGAATCTTGTCGAGTAGCTGGTATTGGCAGAGACATATTGAAACTAATGGATGAAACATGTAGAACATTTGATCAGATTCGACATATTCCACACTTGAAGAAGAATCACATTTTGTTAAATACTCTTGATTTAGAATAGTACACATTCTTTGGAGAAGGTGGAGTTTTGAGGGTTCAAAAGGGTGTTCGTGTTGTATTGGAGGGGTATAAGAGGTCTCAGTTATACATTTGCAAGGTCGGACAGAATTTGTGAAGAAAAGTTAATACAATTTTACTGCCGTTGTGGAGATTTAGTTTGGTACTGTACATTTGAGATTTGGTTCGGAGTCCATGTTGAAGCATATTACTCAGTCGAGTATGGAAGATATGGATAATTCCACTTTGCCACCATTACTTGTGGTTCCGTCGTATTCAATTGTGAGGAATAGACCTATTGGAGATAGGTACGTGAATGCTAATTCAATTGCACACGCTTTTAGTGTTTTTGAAGGTGTTGAGACTAGTCAGGGGCCCTTCTATAAAAGCATTGAGAGTTGATTCTCCTACAGGTGTGGTCTAACACTATTTGGTAATTTCTAACTGTTCACGAAAATACGTTCGATTTAAAATCACCGCAAGTGTACGGTTCGTTACAAGTAATAAAGTGGACTTTTAGAGTCCGGATTGTCGATCCCACAGAGATTGAGTAGTTCAATAATAATTATTTCGACCTTAACCGAAACTAGATGAATTTTTGATGAGTTTTGTATTAAATGCTAACCAAACTAAGTTATGAAAACTATTATGAATGAATTGACTAAGCTAAATGCAAATTATACTAGAATGAATATGAAATTGAATACAAATTGATTTACTTAAGATAAGAGAAACGTACTAGGATCACGAATCCCCATGCAACAATCCATTTAAATCCTAGTTTTACACTTTGACAACACGATTAAATATTGAAGAATCAATGTTCCTATTAAATTTAACAATCTCTTTCGAGTAATGTTAAACCTATTCTATCATGCGATCTGACTATATTTCTATGACGAATACAAACATAAAAGAGCGCATTAACTTTTATGAACACTTAAAGATTCACATAGAGCACAGCGGTATATTTCTATCCCCTATTGGACTCTATGACAATTTATACTACGTCGAATCTATTTCCCTTCTTTTGAATGCATAAAATAGATCACCACATTCATACAATTAACGTGCGCACAAAAATCATATGGAATAAATACGTATAAATCGTTCAAACATCCAAAAACATGTTTTAATGTCAAAAATATAAAACAAAAGATTAAAGTATCATGTTACAAGGTTAATCGATCTCCTAGTACAAGAAAAACTAGCCTAACATGCTAAAAAAAGAAAAATAAAAGAATAAATGAAGAATGTTGATGGATATGGGGAAAGTGTTAGATATGTGGGATGGAGAATTGAATAGAACTTATAGAGATCAATACGATGATATATTTAATGTGAGTAGTCGGGAGAGACGGGAATGTAGGAATTTGGGTGAAGTTGGTGTTAATAGGAGGATGGAAGGTGCAAAAATAACAATTCCACAATTTAAGGGTAGGAATGATCCCGAGGCGTACGTAACATGGGAAGACAAAGTAAAATTGAGCCATACTTTAACATAATTACAATCAATTGTCCATATTTTATGACCTAAATAAGTGCGTAAAACGCACTTATCACTAACTCTGTCTGAATTTTGGAGAACCTGGTGTTGCGGTTAATATATCTATATTGGATACCGTGGAAGAGGTGTATTTTTGTGTTAGAGAAAGTTTGATTCTTATTGAAGAGTTCCGGTTTTTCGTTGCAGTCGAATTTATTTTTCCAGGTGGAGAAATTTTGGAGTTTCGTTTTTTGTATTGGAATTTGTGTGAAGACAGGCATCATCTTAAGATTATAATGTCCTCTCTCAGATAATATTCTGTTCTCATATTTTGGATGGTCATTCACAAGAAAACCTCCGAGAAAATGTCGTGCTTTCATTAGAGATCGAGTCTCATATAATAGTGACAAGAGAAGAGGGGACTGAGCACTTTTAATAATCGTGCTTTCTGTTGAAGGCATCAATGTAGAGATTAACAAGTGATGAAAGATTCAAAAGATATTACAGGTCCTTTTCAGTATTAGAATTTCCACTAAATAGCACAGGATGATGAGCAGAACAACCAGGAAAAGTCCAGAGTAAATGCATGTCTCTGAGAAAATATTATAATTTCAGCCTGTAAATCAAACTTCTTTTTACAGCTAAACTTCTATAAAAAAAATGTATATAAGAATCCGAAAATCGGTTTAAAGCCTGCTCAACAACTATCTTTTAATTAATAACTTTATTTCTTTGAACTCAACAACTAAAATTTATTAAGAGATATTTTTTTTGGATAAAAAGAAGTCAACAATCAAATTTGAAAAACAATTATTTTCCCCACAACTGCCAAGATACGGTTCCATTTATTGTTACCTGTTTCCAGTTTGTACAAGATTTGTGAGGTTTTAATTTACACAATCACACGCCACTACATAATTTTAATTACGTTCACTCATTTGAATATAATTTGTACTTCAAACTTTTTTGGTAGAAGAATAAGGTTTCCTACAATGTATCTGGTTGTCATTTGATTTAAAATTGAACTGATTCATCTTACATGAAGTCCTAGTCGATGCAGCTAGGAGCAACGTGGGCATTGATCCCACATAAAAGCCAAGTGGGCAGGTCGAGGATGATGAACCTCAAGGACGAGCCCTAGCCTCAATAATGAGGCCGACCCTCATGAGTTCTAACCTAAATAGAAAATACTTTATTTGAAGATGGTGATGGTGCAAATACATTCCCCACGTTTAACCCGACTCAAGCTATGAGGCTTTGGGCCGAGCCTTGCTTTAAATGATGAGGCCGACCCTCATGCCTCAACCAACCCATGCATTGTGGAAGAAGCCAAAGAACTGTAGCTCACTTCTAACACTTGAGATATATTAAGTGTAAGATGCTAACAAGCACAAAGCCTAAGCCGAAGCCTAGGCAAAGGCTGAGGTCTTAGACAACGTCCATAGGCCTAGGCCAAACTGCATTTCCCCAAGGATCACTTGGAAAAGCCTTGGAAACTCTGAAGTTAAGAAAATTCTGAACTTACAATGCCTCGGAGCATAAGCCTAGGCTAGGCGTCCAAATATCATAAGGCCATTAAAAAGGATGTGCATAAGATAAAATAGATAATATCTACAAAAGTTTATCTCCAATACAACTTGTCTAGGTCTAGCTAACGTAGTAAGAAAGAGTAGATATTTTGAAGTGATTTGTCTAGATGCCGAGGCTCTTCTAGACTGACTGCATCAATAAAATTTAATATTTCTATCTATTCTTTCTCTTTTCTATTAAATATATATTAGAGATGAAATTTGAATATAGACAGAACCCATTAGAGATGAAATTTAAACTTAACCGTCTATTCATTAAATATCAATACAATGTAGATTATAACCTTTTGATTAAGGAATGCAACCTTGTAGGCTTAGAGTTTAAATAAGGGCATTGTCCCCCAACAACTCAACCAGATCAACTGATCAATTGCGATGTCCCACCTGTTTAAATGCAAGTCAATTCAAGTTTAAGATTACTTTTGTTATCGAAAATCCAAAATAATTACAATTGCTTATTAAAATGGATGAATAGATTATTTTTCATTTTTTATCAATCACCTAGCTCGAGGTTAAACTCCAATTGGTCATGGTTTAACCTACTACTTCGTGGGTTCATTTGCTATAGCAAAGTGAGTTCAGATTTTGAGAGTCGTGACTTATAACATAGAAGTTTCATGAATTTTATTGGAGCAAATAGGTCTATGTTTTGGCTAATCGATTCAAATAAGGATTTCGACGTCAAAAAAATATAATAGTTGGATAAAAAATTTGGGAAATCAATATAATAATTTCATTTAATGATAAAAATGGTAAATATTCTACAACTAGTTAACCCATAATTTGATTTATTTACAACTTCAATTAGTTAAGGAAATTATTTTATTTTCTTAAATATATTAATTATTAAAGAAGTTAGTTTAACTAATTAGGGTATTAAATATCAACGGTTCAGATTGGCTCTGATGTCAAAACATTGAAATCTTGAAAAAATGGGTTCCAAGGAAGGTTCAAGGAACCTTTACACAACACCCTATATATCTATTAATTACAAATGCACAACACAAATTGCCTCTATTTTCTCGTAGTCAACTTCCCCCCCCCCCCCCCCCCCCCCCCCCCACTCCACCACCACCAATGTCTTCAGAATGTGATCCCATGATCAAGACACTCAGCCACCACCACCACCCCACCACCACATTCCAATGCCCAAGTCGTCACAAAATATCATTTCGGAGGCGGAAACTTCCCATGATCCGCCTTGGTGGGAAGAGGCCCCGTGGTGGATTCTTGTTGATGAGAGTTTTACGACGAGTGAAGATGCGGTGGTTGAAGTTAAAGCATTCGAGAATGCTTAAAAAGCTCAAAAAATATTATCTTAATTTAGTTAAAGACATTGTTATTGGGAGTGGTACAATCAAGTCATTCCAACAGAGGTTGCTTTTGGAGACATCTTTTGCCATTCCTGTTATGGGACTTTCCTTCAATTCATATCCAAACAAGTTTTGAGTTTATTCTATTTAATCTTGATTTTTACTGCAGAAAAAAAATGTAAGAATCTGGATATATATAAATAAAATATTGCGTTTCTTTAATTTGTTTGTGTGCATTTATGTATATAAATGTATTTATTTAGCAATTGCATGCATGTTAGTCATAACTTGCATTATTCTAAAATAAATGTTGTGTATATATATACATATATATATATAGAATGAATTATATGGATACCGTTGGAGTGGGATGGGGCCTCGAGTGAGGGTGGTGGCGGTGGCAATGGTGATGGTTGTAGTGAGAGACTGCGGTGGACTGGGGGTATGTGGGAGATAGGGGTTCTTGGGTTGGCCGATGGACAGGAAAGGAACTAAAAAATTACATTAGGTTGAGCTAAATTATATTTTGAGCTATGCTACTACATAAAAAATCCACATAATGATTTTTCTTTCACGTTTCTGGGAGTGGAGGTGGCTTCGGTCTAGGGGAGTCGCCCCCTGCTGATGGGACATTTGTAATTTTCTATTCTACATCTAACAGAAATTGCAAATGTCGCTGAAAATTGTGTATAACAATGTAGACCAAGTTCTCTAGAAAGACAATGGAGACCAATTAAAGGGATGTGACACAATTTGATACAACGTCAACTTTAAGTATAAAATGCTGCGGATTCAAATCTTGTCTTATATTGGAAGTTAAAAGATCTTAAATTTATCAATAATATTTAGTTGCTGTCCAAAGGGAAATATTTAAAGACTGTAAATGCAATTTTTCTATAAAATTTAGACTCTTTCATTTCGAGTACGTGAGTAGGACTATATATATCAGGCAGAATGAGTCATAATATGTAGGTTGGTATAGAAAAAGAAATATTAATAATATTGCACGATAAATAATATATAATTTCTATAAAATAATAAATTATATAATAAATTTAATGGTCAAGAAGATAAATTAATAATCTCGATTAGATTATTAAATCATATATTTCTAAAGTGTCTTTTTAAGAATATGATGTTTTTATGGTCTATAAGCCTGTTAATCAATGTGTTCAATTAATACTCTTTAGTGTGTTTATTAATACAAAGTTGCCATAATTAGGCCATGTGAATGCACTGTTCCGTCTTCCCACAAGTGCATTCCTTGAACCCTCCCATAATCCCATTTCTCTCTTTAGAGCACATTTCTTCCCACTCCGTCTCATAAAAAAATTATTTCATTATCACTGCAGCCTCCACCGTTCCTCTCCCATTATTCATTATCACCGCCTATCTCCACCGATTCCACCAGTCGCCGGAAAGAGTTTTGTTATGTAAGGAATGGCTGGGGAAAAAGAAGGGAGAGAACTACCAAGAAAATGAAGAAGAAAGAAGCTCCAACGGGTTTTCTGACATTTAATTCAAAAATGGATTAAGTGAAACGATGACGTTTTGCTCAAATTGGAATAGTAGAAATGTTTATTTATTGTTAATTTTGTAAAACACGACTTTGAGGTCCAGGTACCTGTGTTTATATACCTCCATGTGCGTAGGTGATTTTTGTTTGTGTAATCTCATATTTTCAGCTGCTAATTGAAGTGATTCAATTCAGTCCCCTCATTCTCTTCTTATTTTACGTCATTTAATCCCTCCCCCTCCCCCTTTCTCTTTTTATCTTTTGTTCGGTAAAGTAGTGCACCAAATTTCAGCTGGGATCGAAACATTGGTTATGTTACAGTTTTGGTGAAACAGAAGCAAGTCCGGCCGTGACAAGTGGTATCAGAGCAGGCATTTTGCACTGGGAATTCTTGCGATGGATACACGAGCAAAGACACTAGATGAACACTTGAAGAAACTGGACCTTGAAATTGCTGACCTAGGTATTTCTTTCAAGGCTGTTACTAGTAGGTTAGAAAGTAAACTTGAATCTACAGACCAAAACTTGCAGGTTTTTGGTCATAGACAAGAAAAAATTGAAGATGTTGTGGTGGACATGAACCACAAGTACGAGAAACTAGTAACCCTGGTGGCTCAGTTAACCTCTGATCTTAAATCTGGACAGATGAACAAAGGGATAGAAGAACCTTTAATTAATCTGAAATCTGGGAGTGGAATGTTTACACCAGGAGGCAGCAGTAATGAAAATAGTACTAATAATAGGGGTGAGATCAAGGGGAATAGCAGGCTTCCTAGAATTGATTTTCCCCCTTTTGAAGGTGAGGGACCTAGAGAATGGTTGAGGAAAGTGAAGAAGTATTTTCAACTGCATCAGATACCTAATGAGTTGAGGTTGGGGGTGGCAGAGATGTACCTAAAGGGAAACGTTGATATTTGGTTCAATGGGTTTATTGCTAGTCATCCCGAGGCAGATTGGGGCTTATTCTTAGAGGATTTATGTAGGAGATTTGCAAAAACCACAGGGAAGAAGTGGTTGAAACTTTTAATAAGATCAAACAGTTGGGGATAATAGCTGAATACCAGGAGAAATTTGAAGAACTTAAAGCCCATAACACTACCTCATGTCCCAGAATCCTACTACATCTCTGTGTTTACCAGTGGGTTAAAAAGGGAAATCAAACCCATGGTTGAGATGATGAAGCCAACCACCCTAACCCAAGCATTTGAAGTGGCTAACTTACAAGAGTCCACTATACAAGCCATAAACAGATACCAAAAGCCAAAAGGTTTTACACCAAACAAATGGAACCCTTACCCCTTCAAACCCCCTGAAGAAACTAAACCCAAAGAATCCTGGCCAAAACCCAATAAAAACCCAAACAACTATAAAACCATCACTCTCACTGACTTCCAAACCAAAAGAAACCTTGGGCTTTGTTACAAATGTGATGAGAAGTACACCGTTGGTAATGTGTGTAAGAATAGATCCCTGAATTTCATATTGGTAGATGAGGAAAGTGAGGAGAAAGAAGAAGAGAAGTCTGAAGTGGAAGAAGAGGAGCTGATATGAGCCAGGATAGGCCCCAGGCGATCAAAAGTGCAATGTTCATTGAGAAGAAGTTGAGGGCTCGTTCGAAGGTGTTTAGGGCTGATAACGTGGTTAATGACGTCGCACAAAGTCATACAAATGTATGCTCGGGAAAGGGAATACTTGGGGTTGAAGGCAACATGCCAATGAACAAGTTTCATATTTGGGTCGACGCCGGAAACCAATTGGATTAACACGAAAGTTATGCAATTGTTTTCAGTCTCATATTGAAACCTATTTTTGACCTGTAAATGATCGAATTAGAGGATTATGTCTGAATGAAAGTTGTAGCTCTTTGAGTTATCTTTCAATGCACTTTGAATCACTTCAATCGGATATCAGTAGAAAAAGTTACGACCAAACTACTGAAAGCTGTTCAGCGGAGAAAAAGTTGTTCCAAGCGGTCGCCCAGAACCATTTAGGGAATCCAGGAGCTGAATTTCACAAACCAAGCGGTCGCTTGGTTTATAACCAAGTGGTAGCTTGGTACAAAACTGAAGCCGATTTTCCTATTTTGGCGAGGTTGTTTATTTTGACTATAATTCTTATTTTGGGTAATTTTTATATTTTAGGACTCTAGAATTTCATACTTTCCATATTTCCTAAGATTTATTGCTTTAGTATAAATATGATTTTTATTCTCATTGTATTAACAACTTTGATATTGAATTAAATTGAAAAGTTTTTGCTTTCTACTTTGTTCTTCCATGAATAATTTTATCGAACTTATCAAAGATAAATAATTTTTGTGGCGTTCAAATATCGGTACGAGAGTTCTTCAATTATGTAATCAAGGGGTTCAGCGCATCATCGTTATCGTTGGATTTTTTGGTTCACTTTGTTGGGTTTAAGTCGAACCCGGGTTATATTGGTGTTCTTGGGTTCCGCATCAATCTTGTTGTGGGTTTCGTAGTCACCGTTGCTACCGGGTTCGCATCAGTTGGTATCAGAGCAAAGGTTCCAATCTAATCAGGTTCTATCTTTTATTTCTTGTTGAGTCTTTATTTTCCTTTCTTTTGTGTTCTTCGTGTTCTTATGTCATTCGTGTTCTTGTGTCCAGTATTCTATTTTGAGTTTTTGATCCAAAAAAATCTCAAAAAAATTTCAAAAGTTATTTTTGTGCTCAATTTAAGTCCAAATCAACTTCCATTTTCTTTGTCTTTCTCGTAGTCAAATTTTCGAGTTTTGCAAAAAAAAAAAAAAAAAAAAAAAAAAAAATTACTGTTCACGTCCGAAATTGAAAAAAAATTATTTTATTTTATTTTTTTGATTTCTTGGAAATTGATCAATATCCTATCATCTATCTTATATTCCAAAATTCATTGTGTTCAATCCAATTCAAACTCCAATTCAAGAACCACTTTCTTGAATTTATAAAAAAAAAAAAAAAAAAAAAAAAAAAAAAATTACAACCCACAGTTGTCTAGTTCAAATGCTTTTGTGTTCTAGAGTCAATATGAGTAATAGGATGGATCAATTGGAAATAATGTTGATGGATATGGGGAAAGTGTTAGATATGTGGGATGGAGAATTGAATAGAACTTATAGAGATCAATGCGATGATGTGTTTAATGTGAGTCGTCGGGAGAGACGGGAATGTAGGAATTTGGCTGAAGTTGGTGTTAATAGGAGGATGGGAGGTGCAAAAATAACAATTCCACAATTTAAGGGTAGGAATGATCCCGAGGCGTACGTGACATGGGAAGACAAAGTAAAATTGAGGTTTGAGTGCCATGATTATTCTGGGGAGAGAAAATTGAGGTTGATTGTGAGCTCATTCGTAGACTATACTGTGATTTGGTGGGATCAATTAAGAACATCTAGGCGAAGGTGTGGTGAGAGGAGTATTGAAACTTGGGATGAGTTGATGAGCATTATGAGGAAGCGTTATGCGCCTAAACAATTTTGTATGAGGGATCGGCGTGATCGGGAATGTCGGGATGAGCCTAGAAGATATAGTGGAGTTGGATATTCAAGAGAGGAGAAAACACCAAGTGTGGAACATGTTGGCAATACATCAAGCAGAAAGACTGGGTTGGATTATAAGCTTGAGTTCTCAACAATTCGTGACTTGATCAACTCACAGAATAATCATAGGGAGCAAAAGAGTAAGAGGGAAAATTGTGAGGTGGTTAGTTGTAAAGAAAATGGAAGAGAGCTACAAAGGAGTGAAAGGGAAGTTGAGCTGCAAAAAGAAAATGAAGAAAATCTTCAGAAACAAAAGAGGAGTCGGAAGTGATCTTGAAGGAATGGGAGCGTGAAGTTGAGAAGGAGTTGGCGGAAACTAATAATTCCCTCCCTATTTTGAATACTTCTGTTTTGCAGGTTACCGAAGAATTATTTCTAGCAAAATATCTCATTGGAATACCACCCGACCCGGGGATTGAACTTCAAATTGGCTATCAAGGCATGGATTCGAGGACGAATCCTTTCGAAAAGAGAGAGAGAGTGATATGATCCGGGATACACTAGAAACCATCAAGAATTCGAAGAAATTTATATGCAGTGGATTAAGCAACAAGGTTGAACAAAAGGGAAACGAGGGATCATTTGCATTAACGTTGTTACAATCACTGAGACATCATAAGACACAGAGAAAGCACAGTGGCATGCTAATGGAGATTATTCTGGGAACATCACAAACTTGCAGAATGAAGCCGTTGGGATGAGCACACTTTGCTCTATGTGCTGGTTATTGGGTGTTCATACTACAGAGGCAGGGAAGAATTCAGAAGAGGTCCAAACTGCATCCTAGAGGAGATGGGCCGTTCCATGTTCTTGACTTGATTGGGAGTAAAGGGTATAATCTGAGCATTGAAAGTACGAATTCGAGGACGAATTCTTTTGAAGAGAGAGGGGATGATATGAGCCAGGATAAGCCCCGGGCGCTCAAAAGTGCAATGTTCATTGAGAAGAAGTTGAGGGCTCGTTCGAAGGTGTTTAGGGCATATGACGTGGTTAATGACGTCGCATAAAGTCATACAAATGCATGCTCGGGAAAGGGGACACCTGGGGTTGAAGACAACATGCCAATGAACAAGTTTCATGTTTGGGTCGACGCCGGAAACCAATTGGATTAAAACGAAAGTTATGCAATTGTTTTCAGTCTCATATTGAAACCTATTTTTGACTTGGTAAATGATCGAATTAGAGGATTATGTCTGAATAAAAGTTGTAGCTATTTGAGTTATCTTTCCAATGTACTTTGAATCACTTCAATCGGATATTAGTAAAGAAAATTATGACCAAAATATTGAAAACTATCTAGCGGAGAAAAAGTTGTTCCAAGCGATCGCTTGGATCAAATCCCAAGCGGTCGCCCAGAACCATTCAGGGAATCCAGGAGCTGAATTTCACAAACCAAGCAGTCGCTTGGTTTATAACCAAGTGGTAGCTTGGTACAAAACTGAAGCCGGTTTTCCTATTTTGGCGAGGTTGTTTATTTTGACTATAATTCTTATTTTGGGTAATTTTTATATTTTAGGACTCTAGAATTTCATACTTTCCATATTTCCTAAGATTTATTGCTTTAGTATAAATATGATTTTTATTCTCATTGTATTAACAACTTTGATATTGACTTAAATTGAAAAGCTTTTGCTTTCTACTTTGTTCTTCCATGAACAATTTTATCGAATTTATCAAAGATGAATAATCTTTGTGGCGTTCAAATATCGGTACGAGAATTCTTCAATTATGTAATCAAGGGGTTCAGCGCATCATCGTTATCGTTGGATTTTTTGGTTCACTTTGTTGGGTTTAAGTCCAACCTGGATTTTATTGGCATTCTTGGGTTCCGCATCAATCTTGTTGTGGGTTTCGTAGTCACTGTTGCTACGGGGTTCGCATCAAGAGGTGATGAAGATTTCTATCAGTACTCTGGCAGGTAACCCAAAACATAAAACTAAGAGTTCCTGGAGTTCTAAAAGGGAGGAAAATTTCGATTCTAAATGATAGTGGAAGCATACTTAGTTTCCTAGATGAGGATTTGGATAGGAAGCTGAATTATGCCCTTGAAGAAACCAGAACTATGACAGTTAGGGTGGCTAATGGAGAAAGACTGGAGAGTAAATCCCTGAAGCAACCATTGATCTAGAAAGTTCATAATTGGGAGTTTCAATACAGGTTGAGAACACTGAAGTTGGGAGGTAGTGATATGGTCTTGGGAGTAAATTGGATGAGTCAATTTGGGGCCATCATGTTTGACTTCACAGAGGGGTATATTAAATTCCAGAATGAACAGAGAGAGGTGATCTTGAGAAGTGGAAACTCGAAAATACCAGTAGAAATGATGGAAGCAAAAGAGATGGAGGATTTGTTTAAAAGACATAGTTATGGAGTAGTTGGACAGATACATTCAATTGTAGAAAAAGGGGAGGAAGAGATTTCAATCAAAATCATAGAGATCATTAGCCAGTTTGCTGAAGTGTATGAAGAACCCACAGGGCTACCTCCCCCTAGATCCCATGATCATCATATTCCATTGAAGGAGGGTACCCAACCCTTCAAGATTAGACCCTACAGATGCCCATTTATTCAGAAGACTGAGTTTGAAAAATTGGCTAAGGAAATGTTGGAGAGTGGAATCATCCAAGCTAGTAATAGCACATTTGCATCCCCAGTCCTTCTAGTTAAAAAAAAGAATGGGTCTTGGAGGTTTTGCATAGACTATAGGCAGCTTAATAGCCTAACTGTCAAGGACAAATTTCCCATGCCAATCATTGATGAGTTGCTAGATGAACTCAAAGGCTCCAAGTACTTCTCTAAAATTGATCTTAGAGCAGGATATCATCAAATAAGGGTTGCTGATCAAGACATCTACAAAACTGCCTTTAAAACTCATCAGGGGCTCTATGAATTCAAAGTGATGCCCTTTGGCCTCATTAATGCTCCGCCACATTTCAGGGTCTTACGAATGAAGTATTTTAGAATCAGTTGAGGGACTACGTGTTGGTCTTCTTTGATGACATCGTAATTTACAGCCCTGATCTGAGCACACATTGCCAACACCTTAAGGATATACTGGAGATTCTACAGAAACATCAGTTATATGCAAAGAAATCCAAATGTAATTTTGGACAATTACAAGTGGAATACTTAGGACATATAATTAGCCAGGAAGGAGTTTCAGCTGAACCTGGTAAAATTGAAGCTATGCAACTATGGCCTATTCCTAAAAATGGCAAGCAATTGAGGGGGTTTCTTGGATTGACTGGGTACTACAGGAAGTTTGTCAGGAATTATGGGATTATTGCTAGACCCCTAACTGACCTCATTAAGAAAGATAACTTTCAGTGGAGTGAGACAGCAAGCATAGCCTTTGAACAATTGAAGCAAGCTATGAGCACTACACCAGTGCTGACGTTACCTGATTTCACTAGGCCCTTCACAATTGAAACTGATGCATGCTAGAAGGGAATTGGGACTGTACTAATGCAGGTAAGGAGACCATTGGCCTATCTAAGTAAAGCTATTGGAGTCAGAAATATGGGAATGTCCATATATGAGAAAGAATTACTGGCCCTTGTAACAACAGTAAGCAAATGGCGGCACTACCTGGAAGGTCACCATTTCATTGTAAAGACAGATCATCAATCCCTAAAGTATCTACTGGAACAGAGGATTACCACTCCTCTCCAACAGAAATGGCTTACCAAGTTATTAGGCCTCAGCTATGAAATCATCTATAAGAATGGAGTCGATAATGTGGTAGCAGATGCTTTGTCAAGAAGACGTGATGAACCCTTCGAATGTCTAGGAATCACAACAGTGGTACCTGCATGGGTGCAGGAGGTCATGGATAGTTATGAAGGAGATGAGTTGGCTAAGGAAAAGATTCAAGTTTCACTATTACAACCTGAGTCTGATCCTACATTCACCTACATCAATGGGTTGCTGAAATGCAAGAGAAAAGTTTATATTGGGACAGGGGAAAATATCAGAACAAAGCTGATAGATAACATTCATAGCTCACAAGAAGGAGGGCATTCAGGTATTCATAACAGTATTTATAGAGTAAAACAACAATTTCACTAGCCAGGAATGAATCGGGGTATCAAGAGGGTGGTTCTACAGTGTGAGGTGTGCCAGAAGTGCAAGGGAGAACACGTTCCATATCTTGGTCTACTACAGCCCTTACCTGAACCCCTCCATGCTTGGAGCCATATTAGCATAGATTTCATAGAAGGCTTACCCCATGTCAGGAGGAAAACTCCATCATGGTGGTTGTGGATAGGTTTACCAAGTATGGGCACTTCCTTGGTCTTCACCACCCATTTACATCCTTATTAGTAGCCAAACCTTTCCTTGATAATGTATATAAATTACATGGAATGCCCCAGAGCATTGTATCAGACCAAGATAAGATCTTCACCAGCAAATTTTGGAAAGAATTATTCCATTTACTAGGCACCAAACTCCAACTTAGCTCTATATATCACCCTCAAACGGATGGCCAAACAGAGAGGCTCAATCAGTGTCTGGAAATGTATCTAAGGTGTATGTCCTATCAACACCCCAAATAGTGGGAAAAGTGGTTAACTTTATCTGAATGGTGGTACAACACTACCTATCACTCAGCTATAAAAATGACCCCCTCTGAGGCACTCTATGGATTGAAACCACCTCAGCTGGCATTAGGGCCTTATCAGCAATCTAATGTAGCTACAGTGGAAGATATACTACAGGAGAGATACAAACTAGATCAACAATTGAAAGATAATCTAGCACAGGCCCGGGCAAGGATGAAGCACTATGCCGATAAAAATCGAACTGAGAGATCATTTGAGGCGGGCGATTGGATTTTTCTGAAGTTACATTCTTATGCTCAAAAATCAGTGGAACGCAGAGTTAACCATAAATTAAGTGCTAGATATTTTGGCCCATATCAGGTGGTAAAGAAGTTAGGAGCAATAGCCTACCAGCTGGCTTTGCCTGAGAGTTCAAAAATCCATCCAGTCTTTCATGTATCATTGTTAAAGAAGCTGGGGAATAATACTATTCCAGTACTACAACTATCAGAGGGAAACCAATTTTTGCATTCAGGCCATTTTTCCCCGTTTATTTTGCAGTCTAGATGGGTGGAGAAAGAAAAATCACAGAGCAGAACAATGGCTCATTCACTGGTCAGATCTACTACCAGAAAATGCGACATGGGAAGACGCTGATTGGATTAAGGCCCAATTTCCTATCTACAGATCTTGGGGACGAGATCAAGGTGAGAGAGAGGGTTGTTATGTAAGGAATGGCTGGGGAAAAAGAAGGGAGAGAACTACCAGGAAAATGAAGAAGAAAGAAGCTCCAATGGGTTTTTCTGACATTTAATTCAAAAATGGATTAAGTGAAACGATGACGTTTTGCCCAAATTGGAATAGTAGAAACGTTTATTTATTGTTAATTTTGTAAATAACGACTTTGAGGTCCAGGTACCTGTGTTTATATACCTCCATATGCGTAGGTGATTTTTGTCTGTGTAATCTCATATTTTCAGCTGCTAATTGAAGTGATTCAATTCAGTCCCTTCCTTCTCTTCTTATTTTACATCGCTTAATTCCTTCCTCTTTCTCCTTTTATCTTTTGTTCGTTAAAGTAGTGCACCAGATTTCAGCTGGGATCAAAACATTGGTTGTGTCACGATTTTGGTGAAACAGAAGCAAGTCCGACCGTGACAGAGTTTTCACTGAATTCTACATAAATCAGGGTCGTTCGGTTCAGCCTAAGTTTTTGAACTATTTCAGTTGAACGCTATGCCATTACATCACTGAAGCTCTCAAGCTCAAAAGAAAAGAATAATAAAAAGATCGGAAAGGGAAAAAGATTTTTAGGAAAATAGAAAATCGAAAAATGTTCAAAATTTCCTACGGAGAGGTTTTTCTTCTGCTCGGAGCTACTTCTGCTCCTATTGGTATGCCACAATAAATTGAGTTCATGTATTCGCTTTGGAAATTTAACAATGCTTTCCCAATTGGATAAATTATTATTAAATTAGGGTTTATTGGGAAAAATTTGATGATATTAGGCCCAAAAGATTTGCCGATTATAGCTAGAACAGCTGGGAAATTAGCTGGGCATGCAATCAGATATGTTCAAGTGGCTCGTGGGCAATTCGAAAGTGTCATGTAGCAATCATAAGCTCGCAGGTATGTCTGTCTTCGATACATATAATGTGCACACTGATTGATTGTGAGAATGCTACCCAGAACTTTATTTGAAATCGTAAGGGTGAGAATGGATTGGTAACGTTAGAAGTAATTCTTCCAATTTTTGCATTGTTGGTGGCTTGACAAAGCATTTGATAAAAGTTAACTTAATGTGAAGTTGATAAAAGTTGTGGTTTCCATTGACATGTACTTTAAAACTAAAGTTTGATTGGTTGAAAAGTTGATTAAATTTAAACAATGTTTAACCTTTCAATTATTTAATTTAATTAATCTTTAATTTGAGATTTTATTTCTTTAACTACAACTTGTAAGTACAATATAATTACTTGATTAAGCCCCCAGGGGCACATCCTAGTTGGTTGGGGTGGCAGGAATACATGCTAGAGGAGTGGAGTTCAATTCCCCCATGATGCTAGTTGAAAGAAAGGCTATCACTGGCCAACTTTGGGCATATCTTTCGATTTACCCTCACACCAAGGTCTAAGGGCGGGCAGGTGTGAGCGCCAGTAATGGAGCGTAATAAAATAAATATATATAATTACTTGATTAATATTCACAACAATATTCTTACCCTATTTTTATAATTAATTATCATAGCCATTAGTCCTATAATAATATGAATTTTAATATGAGTTACTACATGTATTATTTGTGAGAGTTTGTATGGTATTATAAACTGACATAACTTTTCCTACTCTAATTGAATTTCATCGACTACGTACCATTTGAGTGATTTTGAGGAAAAGTAAATACACACTCGAATTTGTGTCAAATTCATATATTCTATATTCCTATATACATATGATACTTTATCTTTAGTAACAAGAAGATGGCATGCTTGACTTTTTCCCATCATCATGCTCATGATAGGAGATACCATGGTGAGCTTAAGGGGTTTTACGTCAGAGTAGTATTAAACCGCTGCATTTAGGACAGCATTCTAGACGAATCTTGTAAAGGCCATTTTTTCTAACTTTTTTTCTTATGTTCAATTGTTGTGTGAAAATGTTGATAACATGAATTTTGTGTGAACCCCTAATGAGTGAATTTTGTTCCAACAAGATAATATTGATGACATTTTGATCTGGTGTTCTTTATGAAGTCTTACTTATTCTAGATCTCTTATTTGTAAGTAGGACACAATTTATTAAAATTCAAGTGTAACACCAAAACTAATTCCAAGCTATCAATTTCATTTCCAACCCTTTTTATTATTTCCTTTCCCTTTCCTGTGTACCAGAATGATATTTTGACTAGTTTGCTTTTCCAATATAAAGTTTTCTAATAAAACTGACAGGTACATAAAGAACTGCAAGATACAATGGCTCAGTTAGAAGCCATACGTCATGAAATTCGGTCCATTTCTTTCATCAATCCTGGTCCATTGACAATGAGGCTAGTGGACAACGTTGCTAGCCATACATCCTCTGGCAATGGTATCATATGTTGCTTAAGCTTTCAATGTTATATTGGATACCCTGGGTGACATCCATTTTTATGAGTTAATTTTGGTTCATTATTTTTGTAATCAGTGGACAAGGAAACTTCAAAACCTCCCAAAGAGAACTCGGCGAGAGTTAAGAACGCTGCAACAACTGCCACGTTGAAGGTTTATAATACTTGTGAATCTCTATTACTATTACTATTACTATTTTAACATCTTAACTCCATTACGCCTATTTTAGTGAATGATTTGCATTTCATTAACATTTGATTACTGTATTGCCTTAAGGATCATAGTTCACCAACCTTAGATTTGCTCGATATACATAGACAAGCAACTGCATATACAAGATTGGCCAAATCCACATCCTTTGGTGCAAAGTCTACAGAGGAAGTTCTTCATGAACTAACCGATGAGTCTGGTCAGTTCGTTGTCCTCCCTGTATCCGCTGAAAGTGCAGGATTGTTGCCAAACAAAAGAGGTGACTATTTCTAAGAGTCTGTTTCAGCATGTTTGCTACTCATCATTATGCACTAATTATGCTGCAATTATTTCCTTTAACCATTTATTACATCAACTGCCTTGGAGGGGTGTACATCAAGGGATCTATGGATCTTGAATTTATATATACTGAATGAGGATACTGATTAGGCCTGGGCACGGTTCGGTTAGGTTCGGTTCTGAAGAGAACCGAACTGAACCGAAAATTTTCGGGTAGTGAGTAAACGGAACCGTCGGGTCCAAATATAATTTTGGAACCGTTCAGGTTCGGTTCCGTTCGATTCAGTTCGGTTCTGTTCGGGTCTATTCGGTTCCATACTATAATTAATTTTTTTAACATTTATAACAACACTACAGTCTGACTCTAACATGTTTAATCTTAGGCTCTTAGCTTTTACAAATTAACATATTCCAATTTAATAACATATAAATAACAAGTTATCCAATAAAATTAATTTACCAATGTATAGAAATAACAAAAAGTAGATGGTAAATTAGTAATACTAAAATATCGTTGATCCATATAAATTAGAAGTCATAGACTTGTAGAGATAAAATATTGCTAATACAGTAGTAGTATTTACCAGCTATTTGATTTAACCATCAATCATACTAGATATTAAGAAACTCTAAAAGAAAAATTGAAAAATCACAATTAACTAAAATAAATAAATTAAAAATTGTTCAACTAATAAAATTTAATAAGACAAAATATAATATATATATTTTATTAACTATCTCAATGTCCTCATAGAACTCAGTGTCTTCAATGCACACTCTATCTTTACTAATTTATTTTTAAAAAGTTAAAATAATTTAATCTTTCTCATATATAAAAATTTAAAAATTTAAAAAAATTCGGTTCTTATTCGGTTCTTCAGTTCTGGGTTTAGAACCGAGAACCGACCCGTACCCGTCGGTTCTCGATTCTGATACCCGTTCGGGTATTTCACTTACAAAGAACTGTTCGATTCGGTTCGATTCGGGTTAGTTCGATTCGGGTCAGTTTGGTTCAGGATATATGCCCAGCCCTAATATTGATGGCTTGATGTACACCTATGTGCTTTATGAACTTACTAGTGAACTTTGTTTCAGATGACTTAAAGGGATCTGACATATTATTGGAGGAAGAGGTAGTACTGGAGGCTGATGTGGCACATAATACAAAAGATTATTTCTCACAGCCTCAAAACCAGAAAGATTGAATGAAAATGTAACATTTTCTTCTTCTGCAGTCTGCTTGATTATTTGGCAATAAGAAACATTTTTAAGAGTACCATGAGAATTATTTATAGCCAATGCTGTGCAAATTAAGTAATCTACTAGTTGTGGAAAGAGATACATTTTTTAAAATATTGCGAGCAATTGTAGTCATCTTACTTATTGGAATATAGAAAATAATATGGAGTATTTTTCATTATAGTATTTCCTTTTAGTGTAGGATTATTTTCCATAGTAGATTATTGTATAATCTTTCCTTTTATGTTTATTTCCTCATACAGTTATTTGTAACCCTATAAATAGGGTCTCCTACATTGTAATATACACAAAACCATAATAATACAATTCATATTTCTTAACATGGTATCAGAGCAAGTTTAATTTGGGTCTTGGGTTAAACATGCAAAAAAAATAATAAAAATATAAAAAAATATAAAAATTGAATATAAAAAATGAAATTTGTTTTTTTTTTCTTCTGATCCTCCAACTCCAAGATCAGTTCCGAGCTGCAGATGAAGTTCGCCAAGCAGCATATGCTCAATTAGTGAGCTAAAAAAAGAGAGGCCTTTTTGACTACAAGACAAAAGGTTCCAATTCTTATTCAATTTCTTCTCTGTGCGTCCATATTCTTGGCCACTTTTTAGAGTAGATATATTCAAGCCGCAATGTTTGACTCCAAAACAAAAAAAAAGGGGTTTCAATTGGCAATTTCCTGTTTCTTCTCCTCTCTCACGTTTTTTTCTCTTCATTCCTCTTCTCCCCCTTTCAAACAAAAAAATGCCTCTTAAATAATCTAGAGGTTTTTCCAAAAAAAAAAAAAAAAACCTCTTAAACAACCTAGAGATTTTTCAAACAAAAAAATGCCTCTTACACAAACTAGAGGTTTCTCTCCCTTAAAAATCTTCTTCTCATAATTCTTCTCTCCCCTAAAAAATTCTTCTCATAATTCTTCTCTCCCTTTTTTTCTTCTTCTCATAATTCTTCTCCCCCTTTAAAAAAAAAAAAAAAAAAAAAAAAAAAAATCTTCTCATAATTCTTCAAAAACAAACTAGAGGTTTTTTAAAAAAAAAAAAAACTTGGAAGGGTCGAATTCTTGAACTTTATCGACCATTTCCCCTGCCCCTCGACAAATTCGGGGTTTTCTTACAAAAAAAAAAAAAAATTTGTTAGCGTCATCTTTTTTTTTTTGTTTTTGACTCGGTTCTTGGGTTTGAAGTTGGGCAATTTTGAGTTCTTTGAAGATGATGACTTGACAGCACAGCTAGCTCGTAATGGCAAGTTGGACATTCGTAATTTTCATGCTCCAACTTGAGAGGGCGTATTGGAATATAGAAAATAATATGGAATATTTTCCATTATAGTATTTCCTTTTAGTGTATGATTATTTTCCATAGTAGATTATTGTATAATCTTTCCTTTTATTATTATTTTCTTTTACAGTTATTTGTAACCCTATAGATAGGGTCTCCTACATTATAATATACACAAGACCATAATAATACAATTCATATTTCTTAACATTACTGATAGGTATCAGGCTTAGTTATATTTAAACATTGGTCTCATGCTAATTTCAGTTTAGTGAAAGTAAGTTTATATACTGTTAAAAGAAGAAATCATAATACTGTACTGCCATTTCTGCATTTATCATATATTCATGTAGTCGCTTAAATTGACCCATGACTGTTTTCCGACTGCTAGTTTGTAAGGTACATCATCAGCATTCTTAACTTTGCTTTTCAGCTACATATGTAAATATTTGTGCGATTAGAATCCCCCCATTAATTTTTAGAGGAAATTACATTAGGTATCACTTTTTTCTTTTATAATTACAAAAGTGTCTCCTTTTAAAAGTCATTTAAAAAATGTCACTTTTGAACATTTTTGCCCTTCTGAAAATTTTCAATACCTTACAGGTCCTGTACTTTGGTCAGACATGAGGTGATGAAAAATTGTACTTGCACTGTGTAAAATGTCAGGATGAATTAACTGATGGGACAGTTCGTCGCAGTAATTCTCAACAAATGGGTGAATCCCGACAGATTAAATGTCGTTCCCGACAGTTCACTTTAGTAATTCTCCACAGATAGGTGAATCCTATTTTTGCGTATGCTAATGTAGAGTTATTTTCAATTTTTTTTTTTTTAGTTTAAGGCTGCCACGACTTTCATGAATCATTTTCCATAAGTTTCGGATCACATGCAATTCAAATGTATTATTGTCAAAGTTGTTAATATAGGGCCTTGTTTGGCCGTAATTAAAATTATAATTCATTTTTCTCTATTTTCTTATCAACCATACATTTTTCAATAAAATATTATTACACATAAATTTAAAATCTTTCATTCTTTTTTAACCACATATTTTTCAAAAAATTACTATCCCAAAATACATTTTCCCAAATTCTCATTATAATGAGGTCAAACAATGGCTAAAGAAACAGAAGAAACACAAAAAAAAATTCAATTTTACGACAACCTTGACATGCTATTTTTCTTTAATGAAAATTGGCGCAACGTTTTAAAAAATTGAAAAAAATATTTTGATATTGTTATTCGTTAAAGAGTAACAGTTAAGTGTCTAATATTTTGAAATAAATATAAATTAAAATTAGTTGTAATGAATCATATTTTGTATTGCTAGTTCAATACACTAAATTTATTTAAATAATTATTATGATTTCCTTAAATTATTTGTATACATCATTTTATTGACCACCAAATTTTAATTAATTTTTTTATTAATTTTCTCATTGTTATTAATGTTAATAATTTTGTCGAAAATAGTCTCAACATTTGTGTGATTGAGAGTAGAATTTTCATAACACTTCTTTTATCTTTTTTTTTTTTTTATTTGTATTAAGAAAATTCATATTAAACAATAAAATTATCACATCAAAGCATTAATGATAATGATATATAGTATTAATAAGCATTAAATGCTCCTAGAATTGTGAGTCTAGAGATAATATGGACTATTCACACCCAAAAAGTGACATTTTTCAACAAATCAAGTGTCAATAATTTTTTTTTGTACATTTAAAAAAAAAAAGTGATATTTTTAAAAATTCCCCTAATTTATAAATTATTGTCTCCATCATACTGGTAAATTATTCCATTCTATGATGCATGTTACATTTCTCCCAAAAGAACTGATTTGATTTGTGACTCTACTCTGGAATCTAAATGCATTTGTTTTTTGGATTTGATTCTTGAAATTGCGTCGAATTTTGTGGAAACTGAATCATGACCCACTATGAATGTGAAGTCTCCTGTGTTTGTTAGGTTTTGAAATTGTTGTACACAGTTCTATTCTCCTGCGCTTGGCGCGCAGAAGAAGGAATGTGCTTTGCTTTGCCAAAAAGGCAAGGCAAAGCCTTGAAAATAAAGCAAAGCCTGGCACAACTGGCCATACTTTATTTTATTATTATTATTATTATTTTTTTGCTGTTAGTCGCTGGTTTGAATTAAATTTGTTTTTTGTTAACTATTTTTTTTTTGGTACTCGTTCGACGTAGTTTGAATTAAATTTGTTTTTTTTTTGTCTTTTGTTAATTTTTTTTTAATATTACAATTGAATGACAAAAAAAAAATTAACAAAAGACAAAAAAAAAAAAAAAATTAATTCAAACTACGTCGAAAGAGTACAACAATAAAATTAAATTAAATTCAAATTTAATAGTCGTCAGTCAAAACACATTCGTCCACCATTAAACCACTTATTGTTGTACTCGTTCGACGTAATTTGAATTAAATTTGAAGAAAATTTATCTAATTTATGCAATGTCTATTTTATTGTCTAAATGTGTTGCAATGTTCGACGTAATTTGAATTAAATTTGTTTTTTTTTTGGTCTTTTGTTAATTTTTTTTATCCTTCAATTGTTAATATTAAAAAAAAAAAATTTACAAAAGACAAAGAAAAACAAATTTAATTCAAACTACGTCGAACGAATACAAAAAAAATAGTTAACAAAAGACAAAAAAAAATTAAAAAAAGGTTGTCAGCTGCTGAAACCAGCGGCTGACAAAAAAAAAAAAAAAAGAATAAAACACAGCAGGCCTTGTTATATTTTCAATGCTTTGTCTTGCTTTTTTGACAAGGCAAAGTTCATTCCTTCTCCTACGCGCCACTGGTACACTATAATTTACCAATGCTATCTGCATTTGATTTGATTTTGATTTTAAATTGCCCACTTGTTTGACATTTTTCCTAGTTTTGAAATTAGTTTGTCCTTAACCCTGTGGATACTAGTCTTTCTTGGCACATCTAATCCCCTCCCTTCAATTAAGCATCAATTTAGGCTTAACTGTTTGTGATTGGGAAAATCTGGTCTTTCCTCAATGATTAAATTAGATTTGTATTTTAATTATGTGATTCAAAAATTTTGACCGCACTTCATTAATCATCACACGATCCTCATGAAAACACGTCCGCATGAACCCCGGGTTCCTACAGGCCCTCGAGAAAGCCTCCTCCTCACATTGGCCGATAAGCATACAAGTAAGATAATACGCACACTCCTCATGTGGTGGTCAAGTTGATGGAGTAAATGAGCGCAGAGACTTTTGGTTACGAGTTCGATTTCTCCTAACAACACATTCTCGGTCGAGTCTATCGCACTAAACTTGCCTAATGTGGTTAACCTGGTTGGCGTGGTTTGCAAGCTATTACATCAGTCCGAAGGTCAGTGCGCATCTGAATGGTAGTGATTATGGATTCTCCCGTCAACAAAAAAAAAAAAAAAAAAAAAAGATAAGACGCACAAGACTTTGGTTATAATACTACAAAGGTAATATAGTTCATACAATCGATTGTTAACAATCTTGTCATGTCACGTGTAGAAGAGTTTGTTAGTCATGTTGCATTTCAAATTTGTAAGCACCAGTGTGTGTTAAAATACAGGATCTACTTTTATAAAGTTTGGACAATTTTAATAGTATGACTGCGGATTGAAGATCAACAATATAAAAAAAAAAAAATTCCCCTAAAAGTTTTACATTATTGTGCTGGACTCGTCTACTTTAGTGTATCAAACAGACAATAAATAATTTGATATATTGTAACTAAGTGGTATGTATGCATTAAGAAAAAGTTAAAGGGTAGATATGTAAATTTTTGGAAATGCAAGGACCTATTTCAAAAGCGATTAAGCGAGGGACCTATTCCAAAAATTTAAAATTTGCATATACGTTGATTTAGCTCCTAGGGACCTAAGTTATTGACTTCGCCTCCAGCTCCGATAATCACAGGACCGGCCCTGAATGCACATGGACTTAAAAGTGCACTTCCTATGAAGTATTGATTATGTGTCATAAATTAGAAAGAAAATAGAGAAAAATATTATAGTTAATAGATTTATGTGTATGTTATTGAGAATAAAAGCATATATTTATAGGGAAGAATTAAAAATGCAAGAGATACAATAGTCATGATAACTATGATTATAGGGACACAATTGTCATTCACTATTCAATATATAATTTACTACACTCTCCTTCGATGACCATTACTAGTGTTCTAAAAAGTATTTAATATTATTTTGAATTTTTACACACTCTAAAAACCATTTAGCAATTAAAATAATACATATCAAATATCTAAAATTACAAAATACTATATTTACATAATAATTCCTACAATTAGTCAATTAGAATTTTCAAAGAAAAAAACTTGAAACTAAAATTAAATAAAAGACTTTTAAAAAAAAGGAAAAAAAAAATTTAAAAATTTAACGAAGTACGCTTAGGTATGCCTAGTCACGCATGAAGCGATCAATTTCGCAATTGACCACTTAATTCTATGCTTACTATCAGACTTAACGTTTTCCCAAACCTCGTGTATAGGTTGCGCCCTATGCACGCTTTTTAAAACTCTTCTCAGTATATAATACTTACCTCGTTAAAATCTTGTTTAACAAAAAATTGATCGATTAAAATATTAGATGAAGGAAAAATGAGTATAGTTATTTTTGGAATATTAAAAATAAATATTGCCTCAATTAAACCTTGTTAGGGTACTCATTGTGATAAAACTAAACGAAGGGAAAAAAAAGTATAGATACCCGCAGATGTTGATCATTAAATTTTTTTGAGTTGACGCAGTTCTATCTCGTATACCAATTTCTTGAATATAGACATCAGTGATGCTTATGAATAAGTCAACCACATTATCACTTGAGTGAATTCGTTGAATATGAATATCAATAGTCATTGCAATATTGTTAGACTATCTTTTATTGAAGATAATTTGCATGATGCTTGGATGTAATTTGGCATGCATGGGAATTTCAACATAATTCTTTCTTTTGGTGTGTCACAAGGTTCTCATGGTTCTGCAAGTTTGAAATCTCATGTTATACTTTCTAGGAAGACTCTCTCAACAATTTCTAGGGGTTGGTTCTATTTTATTTTCCTATGGATCCTAATTTTTTGCACGAGCTTCAAAATCGGGACCTATATATGTGCGAGGTGTAGTGTCATGAGTAGGAAATTTATGTCAAACGTCCAAAAATCGCAACCTTGGTGAAAACTTGTTGGTAGACTTGGTAGATATTCTCAAATTGATACCAAGCTACTATATGTATGCATGATTTTTATGTTGGGAAAATGAGTGATTTGTGTGTAGATAAATTCTCAATAAACATAATTAATTATATAACATAAACATAAGACTTCAACTATAACATAAACATAAGTAATATAAGTGAAGAATTAGAAAACAAGCATTAGGGAGTCATATTAAGGACGTTGTCCTAAAATCGTGTAACCTCCTCTTCGTATGTCTTTCGGTACTACACAGCTCCAAAATAAAATTATAGAGATGGAAATGAGGCGGTGCACGGCCTCACCCCAACCCCACCTTAGACGGGGGCGGGGCACGGCGCAGGTCGGGGGCAGGGTTTTGCCCCGTTTGCTGCTCTATTTATAATTTTTTTTTTTTCAAAATTTCGAGTTATGCTACTCTTCAAAATTTAACCCTTAACCTAAAACTTAAAGGTTATTTTGTATATTTAAAAAAAAAAAATCGTTTTTTCGATCAAAATATTATAAATTTGCTTTGATTAATTGATATAAATCTTTCAAAAGCAAAGAATGTTTATTTAACTATCATGATTCAAAATTTCAGATTATATAATTTAATTATAATAAAAAATTTGAATGACCGAATTTATAAATTATATAAAATAATTGTTACTTAAGTAAAATTTTAAATTGACAATTGTATAATATAATTGCTGGATTAGAAACATATTATAAAATTATAAATACATTCAATAATTTTTTAAAACTAACCATTCATCAATATTCTATTTTATGTTTTTTTTTCACGGATGCCCCGCCCTGCACCTCGCCTACAAATCTTAGGGAGTTATGTCAATGACGATGTCCTAAAGTCGCGTTGTCTCCTCTTCGTGCGGGTTCTTTTGGAACTACATGGCTCCAAGATAAAACCCTTGTGGCTTACAACCGATTATCCTCCTATGAGCACGACCACAGAGAGATAAGAAACGAGCGTTAAATTCTCCTTTCGTTGAGTGCTAAATTTATAAAGAAGCACGAATTTTTATTTTTTTGTTCTTGTAGTACGCAAACTTGATCTCAATTTGAATTCAAAATTATGTGCACACAAAGGTTCACTACTATCTAATCTATCTTAGCAAACAAAGATTGCTTAATCACCCAAGAGGTACGATCCATGATGACCATTGTTCACGAATAAATCGAGAGTATTCACCTCAACAAATGTTCTAATTTATTAAGGGCATCTCCGATGTGAGGTTATATTTGGTGCAAAAGCTCCTCCGATGGTACCCCGATAGTGTAATGAATAGTGTTACACCAAATACTATTCATTTACACCAAATATAATAATTTTCATTTTACCCTTGCTTACACTTTATAAAAATTGTTTCTTCCATCTATATCCTTATTAAATATTTTAGTATTAATAGATTTTAATTAATTCATAATTATTTTAATATGTTGATTATTTTTATTTAATATTTATTTTAAAATTCTATTCAATTAATAAGTAATAATTATTTCAACAATAAATTAATATACTAATTCCAATAAGTAAGTGACAAAACGAGTTGTCATTCTCGTTATATGTAATTTTTCTTGTGCGTTTAATGTTTTTTTTTTTTAAATTTGTGGTATTATGTTTAATGTTTTTTTTATTCATAATTGTAATATTTTATTTCATTAAATATAATTTACAACTTAGCGATTTTTTAAATAATATAATTTGGTATAAAATAATTAAAAATAAAATTTGCTGTAAAATTTAGTCTAAAATCATCTCTAATGATCTACACCAAATTTGATTTAAATTTTGGTGTGAACCATTAGAGTTGGTCTAAGGCAATGAAAATACATAATACTAGTATAAACTTGGTGCTGCAATCTTAAACACTAACTGTTGACCCCACTTTTTTAGAGGTGACATGGCCAATGGATCGCAATTCCAGCAGTACCTAGGCGAATTTCGTCTTGCATATTTGGACAAACCATTAGAGTGCATGGCCAAAATCCGGTGATGTGAGAGATGGTCGCAAACACTCCATCAATCAAGTAGATTGAATATGTATAATTGAATGTGGGACAGGCTTGTGGCACAAATGTATATCAAGGAAAAGTAAGGGCTCGAAACTGGGAATGCAACATAAGATAGTATAGGGAAGGTTTCTTGTATCAAACTGACATTACTTCTGAATGGAGTTGGTTAGGAGCCTTTAATGTAGAAGGTGATGGATGTGAATTATTTGATGAAGGTGCATATAGCCTCATCCACACGACTGGATCTGTGATTGGTGTCAATTAATCATTCCTAGGTCATGCTACATTGGGTGTCATAGTGGTTGTCAGCTCTAGGTCTGTCATGGAAGAGTAGACTTGACTTGTTTGCTGAGTGGAGTAACATTTTCAATGAGTCGTCTCATCACCCCTCTTCTCACAAGATCTTGCATAGAGATCTCCTTTGGGGCACCTCTGCCAATCCGTTCTGGCCACAAGGGGTTGATTACAGCCAATGGGTTCGGCCATATTGGTTTAGAACGACAGCGGGTTCGACTTGTTACCGTTTTTGCTACCGCGTGCCATGAGATGCGACACTAACATTAAGAAAAGAGCTGCAGAATAGAAAAATGGGATAGTTCTAGCATAGCCAACAAATATAGTTTGGTAGATTCTGCTTTTTTTTTTTTTTTTTTAATCTTTGTTACTTATTTGAGTTTTTGTCATTTTTTTTAGTTCTTGTCACTTTTTTTATTTTTGCCACTTTCAACTTATAAGGTATTGTGTTTTTAAAATGAAGTTATTTTTCACATTTAATTAAATAGAAGTGAAACATAATCATAAAGAGAAAATATGTAGAAAAAAAATCAGCAGTCCCTTTGATCTATTCTAAGGTTTTCATTTGTGTTAAATATACTTTGTCACATTTTAAAATTTTTGTCATTTTTTATGAATTGCTTTCATATTTTAATGATACAGAAGCAGTGATTATTTAATCTTTCCGAAGCATATCTTTGTTATTAGTTTATTTGAATTTCATTTAATTGTCTATCTTCTTTCTTTTTGCGGGATTAGAATTTGATGAAGTTCTTCTTGTCAAAAATTTTGTTAAGAAAAATCAAGTAACATTATTTGTGAGTTTTTCATTAAAAATTGACTACACATTGGGCCACTTTTTAATTTGCTTTAAGAATTTCTTTTAGATGTTATTTGTTTTCTAATATGTTAAATGTGAATTCATGATATAGAAAGTGGCATTGTATGTCATTTGACAAACGTCATTTTTATAAAAAAAAGAAAAAGAAAGGATAATTATAGTTGAAGCTCCAAACCTTTTAAACATTTCAAAACATTGCATTTGAGGTCATTTTGGATGGAATTCGTCCAATTTCCATTTAGTTGACCTAAAAAGTGATTTTGACCATATTTTAATATTTTAAAAAAGGGCAAAAGAGTAACTTTATATTTATCACATTAAATAATTAAATTAAAAAATGAAAAAAAAAATTCACACACACACAATCATCTTCTTCCTTTCACCACCTCTCACCCATCCCCAACGCTCAGCCACCCGACTTTCGCCATCTCTACCTCAACCAACCGCTTATTACTAGCCACCACCATTGCTACTATTTTTCTCAAAAACTTTCGTATACATATCAACGGCATTCCTGGGATTGAATGGGAAATTTGGGTTCGGATAAACCAGAAATTGGCTTGATTTGATGATTAATTGGTGCAATTAATTCATGACTTAGTGTATTACCAACCTGAATTGAAGGTATTAAGGTCGAATTTGATGATTGGGGTAGTGTAGAACCCTCAATTGAAGGGAACAAACTGGGCTACCTTGCGTATGAACTGTCCCAACCTGTTCATCCACTTTGCTCCCAAATTGCTGATGACCCATGGTTGGAATAAGTGGGTCTTAATGAGAGGATGCCAGAACAGGTGGTCCACGATCATAGGGACCACCATCGTCGTAAAAAAATGAGTTTGTCAGTTGCGAGTTCATTGTCTCAAAATACTGCTATAAATTTTAATTTTCTTTCTTGTTTGTTGTTATGAGAACATGTATAGACGCGTCTTGATGAGCTTGAGCGACTTGTGAGGTTTAATGAACATGGTCGTTCATGAATTTGATCGAATTTGTAAGAAAATTGTGCACGATAGGCCATTTTTGGACATAAATTTGTTCGATTTTAATGTGATTTGGGGATGTCACTTTTGTGGGGATGGTGCGAAAATTTGGAGGCCATGGTGGCCGAAAGTTGAGTTCCATGGTTGGTGTGGGGTAGAAGATGATTGTTTTGTTTTGTTTTGTTTTTTATTTTTTAATTTAACAAATATAATTATTTAATGTGATAAATAGAAAATTATTCTTTTGCCCTTTTTAAAATATGGTCAAAATCATTTTTTTAGGCCAACTAACGGTAAATTGGACAGATTCCATCCAAAAAGGCCTCAGATGCAATGTTTTGAAAGATTTGGGTGACGGTTGCAACAAATGAAAGGTTAAGGAAAAGCTTGCTAGTGTTTAAAAGGTTTGGTGCTTCTATTGCAATTATCCCAAAAATAATGTCATTTTTTAATTAAAAGAAAAAGTAATATTGTATTTCATTTTTTAATTAAAAAGTCACAACTTTTCATATGATTTTTCAAAAGACCAATGATTTCAAAGATATTTTTGTAAGTTCCCAAAATATAGGAGGCAGAAATGTGTTACATGTGCTAGAAACAAGTTGGATCTTTAGAACATTTTCAACCAATTTCGAAAAATATTAACTCTGGCCCTTCACTCTTTTAAGTGGTTGGAGAGATACGTTTGTGAATCATTTCAAAAGTCCTACACATTATTTTTTATATGGCAGCCGCGACATTCAAGCCTAGGCCTCACTCGTATAAGGCTAACGTAGAACAACCAGTAAGCATTAGTCCAGTTCGATAGTTACTCACAATCAATACTGATAAGTGCATTTTGCGCACTTATTTAGGTCACAAAAAATGGATAATTATCGATGAATATGAAGAAATGTGGCTTAATTCGGCATAAATTGTGTTTTCAGGGCATTATCGATGGATACAACGAAAAATATGTGAAATCGAGCGAAAAATGGACCAAAATGGAAGAAAACGAAAGTTCAGAAATCAAAGTGCAATTAACCAAAAATTGACTCGAATGACATATTGAGCATGAAACCTAACTAAGTGAGAAATTGGTGAAATCATGAGATGTTAGATTGAGGATAAGGAGGAAAATATGTCAAAATGAGGGAGATCAAAGTTTTAGAACTAATGTGATATTTCAATTCCTAGATTTACATTATTGACATTAAAATGCGTTTTTGAATTGATGAATTATTTATATACATTGAATTTTGTCCATAATTAGTATCCATATATTTATGTGAACGTGGTGGTTTATTTCATCCATTCGAGAGAGGGAAAATAGACTCGACGGGGGATAAATTATCGTAAGGTCCGATAGGGGATAGATATATACTGAAATGCTTTGGGTGAATCTCTAAGTGTTCACAAACATCCATGCATTTTTGTATATTTGCTCCCGTCATAGAGATATAGTCAGGTCGTGTATGAAATTATGTTCAAACTTAATCGAGAGAGGGTTTTGAATGAAATAGGAACATCAATTCTTCACAAATCAAACGTGTTGTTAATTTGTAAAACTAGAGTTGAAATGGATCATTGTATGGGAATTCGTGAATCTAGTGCATTTCTTATTTAATCGTTACATCATTTTGCATTCAATCATAAAATTGCACTTAGTATAATTTGCATTCATTTGAGTTGAGTAATCCATAATCATTTTCATTACTTAGTTTAGTTATAATTTAATTGCAAAACACATCAAACGTTTCTCATTTCGGTTAAAGTAAGAATAAGTAGAATTAAACTATTAAATTTATGTGTGAAGGATACTTGGACTTAAAAATTTACTTTATTACTTGAAACGAGTCGTACACTTATGATAATATAAGTCAAACACATTTTCGCGTATCAAGTACAACGAGTCAGGTGCTAAAACTTTCCTTTAATTAAATTTTCCCTACTCTTCGACAATGTCCCATTTGTAGGTTTCTTTGAATATCGAGCACCTAACATGATATATGATGATGAAAATTTAAAGGGTGCATGAATTTAGCCCATGTTTGATCCCTATTTTTTTTAAATTCATTTTTTCTCAAATTAATTTTAGTTATACATTTTATGGGACTCAACTTTTATCAATTTTTCATTCATATATTTTATCATTTTTATCAAAATTTATTAAAAATATAATTTTTAAATAAACCAAATAGTGCTCCATGCAAGACTCTCAAATCACGTGCTAGTAATGGAGATTTTATTAGTCGAAAATAGTTTGAAAGAACTTGTCATGAAAATTAAGTGGTGGAAATTGAAAGACCATTGCTCTATAATGGATGGCACTAGAGAATGTACAACGAAACCTCAGGAAGAACCAAATATACAACTGAACCAGCAAAACGGACAAAGGAACAATACCTTAATATTAAAACAAATCACAACCTTCAACAACTCTCTGAATTCAAATCTTAATTAACTAAAATTCATTTCCAAAGCCAGATTTTCGATTTTTCATCTAAATCTATACTTATATCTAACATGTTATAATGAAAAATTGCAGTAAACTTTATAGATATTATATCCCAAAATCTGTACTTATATCTAACATCTAACATGTTATATCCCAAAATTTAAAGTATTTTAAATAAAAAAAATGAAAAAAAAAAAAAATTGAAAATCTGGTTGATCCTAGGATCCACCAGGTCCACTGGTGGGTCCGCCCCTGATGACCACCAATTACCTTTCTTTTTCCCTTATATTTCACGTGCTTAGTCCAATTGATCCCAACTCTGATTTCATTTACCGACACCAAGTGTATCTAGAAACTACATACTATAAGCCATTGTTAAAGAAATTTCTCCTTATAATCACTTTTGACTTTAATGACAATAAAATTATTAAATTATACCTCAATCATAATAAGTTCGAGATAACATGATTGTAGTCTTTTAAATTTTAATTACTTTATCCTTACTTTTTATTTGAAGACTCGTATCACAATAAATCATTAAATAAATGCTTTTCTTTTAAAAAAAGTGTTATCTTGAAATTGTAGTAGTGTCATAAACGAGTGTTTCTTTGCATGAAAGTTGAATGTGAAAATGTTATACCTTTTCTAGAAGAAAGAAGAAATAGCCGTATTGGTCACATTTAAAATTAGCGAAGTCACTAGGATTTAACCCTTGACTCTCCAAAAAGTGATATCAGAAACTAAATCATTCCTCGTTCACTTCGAGCCATAGATATAGGAACCGAGTTGTGTGTATAGCTCGGTTGACAACCTCGTTGACAGTCCCCTCACATTTGGGGGTGAAGTCCACTATTAAAATAAGATTAAAATCAGGTCGATCCCACCCCCATGTGAAGGGGCTGTCATCCAAAATATAACAATAAGGCTGTACAAACAGCCTTATTGTAGATATAGCTCAATTAGTTCTCCGAGTTCATTAAATTCCATGAGTTGCGTAGCTATCGAGATTAATATAGTCAATTATGTCTCTACCAAAAGTTAGTTGGATACCTTGCATTTTGACACCCTTGCCCTCTCTAGGGTCATCTTGCAACGAAAAAATAAAGACAGTGGGGACATCGGAATTTGCACTCATGACTAACATTAGAAGAACTCAATTGTCTTGACAACGATTTTTCCCTTTTATGTCTACGTTATATTTCAACTTGCTTCTATGGAACTAATAAGGTCAAAAAGACTAAAAAAACAGTCATTCATAACTGGCTCTTCATCGATCATCTTGGTAGAAAAGCTTTTGATCCTTCTTTGGACTTCGATTCATTATGCTCATAAGCTCCAAGTAAAATTTCATTTTCATGGAATTATTGTATTAAAGGCATGACATCATCCTAATGACATCACGGGGGCAAATGGGCCCTTTTAAAAAAAATTGAGACAATAATTTAGTTATTTACTGACATAAGTACGTGGTCTCGAAAGTGAATAACTTTTAAATTATATATAAAGAATTTCCCTTTAATTTGTTCTTGTTAAATTTTGTCATTAGTTATTGCTAGGAAAAACTAGTTATTGTGAAAAGAAAAAAGCTACTTTTATCAGCATAAGCTTGTATAAAAAAAAAATGGATATGTTTTAGGCTCATAGCAATCAATCGAAGACTCTCCAATAATTGTTATCACTGGTTTTAAAAAATTATGCACAAGCTATACATGTAATGAAAAAAAAATTAAACTTGACCTGATGTGATGTGATGTGATAGATGGAAAACTATGTCAATATTAATAAATTCAGATTCGCCCATTTAACTGTTAGATAAAATATTTCAATGTAAACGTTTTTTTTTTCTTCTTAAATTTTAGTCGTCTTTTAAGAAATTTTTTTTAATTTTTTTTCATTCTGGATCTCAACTTTTATTTTGGTTTGAAATTAGAAAGGGTTTTCTTTTTATGGCTTATTGGTGCAATACACAGGAGAAAAATGCTAAACGAACATAGCCGATAACACTTTGATTGACATCGCCCTCACATAGAACGCATGGGTCCCTCCTAAATAAAAAATGTTTCCCCCCATGTGTGTGTGTGATGTCAACTTAGTCACTCAAATAGACAATGTAGCATAACTCTATACCCCAACGTATGTACCTATTGTTAAATACCCCCCTCCTTTTTAAATCAACAAAAAATCCATATATGAACTTTGAAGTGCGGAAGATCACCTTTTCTTCTATTTTCTCAACAAATCCTGGTGGAATGACGAATATACTCTTTTATTTAAATAAAATAAAAAGAAAATAATAAAGAATAAAGAACTAATTTCAACTGTAGTTTCAAATTTCAATAAACTATAAATGAGTCTCAAATAAATAATTAAAAAAATTAAAAATATATTCTTTCTTTCCCCCATCTTCCCCCACTACTAAATTCAAAAAGATATTCGTTTATTTGGTGGTGAATATTTATCTTCAACAAGGGTCTTCACCACTAAATAAATAATACGCAGTAACGAAATCACTCCACACTTCCATTTCATTCCCGACCGCCCATGTCTTTGAAGGCAGAAGCCTAATTGAATTTATCAAAATACCCATCAACTCATTCGACGGGTTATTAATAAAATTTTCGCATTCAATAATAATAATAAAAGTCTAGGCGAAGTGAGCATTTGAGGTGAGACTGCATACATTGAAGTTTCATTGTTAGTTAGCGTGACAATTCTAGGGAAACTAGAGGAGAAAAAAATTGGTACAATTGAGAAAACTTCAAGAGTCAGGCATAGGTGGACTTTGTGTTGTAATTTGGTGTTCAATTTATAATGATAAATATATTGGAATGATAATACGTCCACATAGATGTGTAAAGTAAGTACGAAAATACCGAAGACAAAAAGAGCAACAAAAAAAAATGAAGTTGTTAAAATTTTAGCATGGGCGAGTGCCCAACGTCACATTCAATAACCCAATGCCAAAACCTTGGCCTAAGCGGTCGCCCAGGCCAATTTTTTAACCGTTGGATCTGAAAATGATGGTGAAGATGGCGGTGTCGGGGACTTTGATAGGGTGGAGAAGGGGAGGGAAATGATTATTTATTATTATTATTATTATTATACTCCTAAATTGATATTAAAAATATATATATAGTCAAAGTCAAAATCCTTGATCAACTAATAAACTTATGGATGATTTCATCCATTTGTCCTTTAATAGCATGCACTTGAAAGGTTTGGGATCTCGAATACAAAAATGAAAACTTAAGGTAAAAATTGCAAAATTTTTTAAAAATTGGAACCGTAACCCTCATTTTAATGTGGTCCTAAGCACGCCATCCTTGGTAAATTATTAATATTTATCTATCAGTGGCCATCAAAATCAACGCCTAAAACGCGGTCCCGTTGTACTCTCATTTTTAGCAACATATTTTATGATGAATTTTGCCCCTTGTACATTGAGCCTTACAGTTCAGTGTACAGTCCCCTCACATGAGGAGGTGGGGCCGGCAATTTATTGACGCGGGTCCCGTCCCCATGTGAGGAGGTTGTACACCGAGTTGTAAGATTCGATGTACGTGTAGCATAATTTTACTCACAACTTTTGTTAACTTTTCAATAATAAATTTTATCAAAATTTATTAAAATCTAACTTTTATTCATGCCAAGCATGGCATAATAGACCAATAGTTACTTATTTTACTATAAATATTCCTACTCAGTTAACTTCTACACCCCAATCCCAAGTTCACAACCACCGCCATAATGGAAGCCTCGACATGGACTCCATTTGCAGCAGCATGGTTCACCATATTAGCTCTCTTCCTTTTCTCAAAATTTCACCGCCGGAAAAAAACTCAATTTGCCTCCCGGCCCAAAACCATGGCCCATAATTGGAAATCTCAACCTCATAGGACCCCTCCCCCACCGATCATTACACGAACTATCCCAAAAATATGGCCCCTTAATGCACCTCCGCTTCGGCTCCTTCCCAGTGGTGGTCGGCTCATCTGTCGAGATGGCCAAGACTTTCCTTAAAACCATGGACGTCACTTTCGCATTGCGGCCCAAAACCGCTGCCGGAAAGTACATCACCTATAATTACTCCAACATAACCTGGTCTCCTTACGGCCCGTACATTCGCCAAGCCCGAAAAATGTTCCTGATGGAATTATTTAATGCAAAGAGACTTGAATCATCCGAATATATTCGGACTGAAGAAATGAATTCCATCCTCAAAGAACTTTTCAAATCCGCAGGAAAGCCCATTTTGTTGAAAGGTTATCTTTCGACGGTGAGTTTGAACGTAATTAGTCGAATGGTTTTGGGAAAAAAGTATTCAGATCAATCAGAGATTTCGCCTGAAGAATTCAACAAGATGTTGGATGAACTGTTCTTGCTTAGTGGGGTTTTTAACATTGGAGATTCAATCCCTTATATTGATTTTCTTGATTTGCAAGGATATGTTAAGAGAATGAAAATTGTGAGCAAGAAATTTGATGGGTTTTTGGAGTGTGTTCTCAATGAACATAATGCTAGGAGGAAAGCAACTCAAAATTATACTAGCAAAGACATGGTGGATGTGTTGTTGGAACTTGCAGAAGATCCTAATTTAGAGGTCAAGTTGGAGAGGCATGGAGTCAAAGCATTAACACTGGTATGTATTATTGAATAAAAATTCATTACTCTTTACAATTATTCAGAGTTTGCCTCGATTTGATACGGCTCTCGCAGGCTGTACCAAAACAGTACTTCATCCCTAGATGTCTTAAGTGTTGCGCCTCAACGCACATCCCAAATATCATAGCTCAAATCATTTCCAATAAGTATTTAGTTTTTTCCTCTTAGCTATTTCAAGAGTATTGGGACAAGATCTCTGATGAGAGTTATATTAATTTCTATGAGCATCTATGAGTTACAAACACAAATACCCTATTTATAGGAAAGAAAGATTTTATACAAATTAAAGGCGAAAAACCTATCAGACATTGTAATCTTGATTAATTTGGTGATGATGTTCAGGACTTGCTCGCGGGTGGAACTGAAACCTCGTCCGTGACAGTGGAATGGGCAATTTCGGAGCTCCTAAAGAAGCCGGAAATATTCAAGAAGGCAACGGAGGAGCTTGATCGTGTTATAGGCCGGGATAGATGGGTACAAGAGAGAAAGATATCTATCCCAAGTCTCTCCTTACATAAAAAACATAGTTAAAGAAAGTATGAGGCTACACCCCGTGGCACCAATGTTGGTACCCCGGCTAGCATGCAAAGACTGTAAGGTAGCTGGCTACGACATTCAGAAAGAAACCCGAGTGCTCATAAATGTATGGACGATCGGAAGAGACCCGGAAATTTGGGAAGATCCAAACGAATTCTGTCCCGAAAGATTTATTGGGAAAAATATTGACATTAAGGGGCAAGATTTCAAGCTTTTACCATTTGGTTCAGGGAGGAGGATGTGCCCTGGATACAGTTTGGGACTGAAGGTGATTGAATCAAGTTTGGCTAATTTATTGCATGGATTCAATTGGAGATTGCCTGAAAATATGAGTCCTAAAGATTTGAACATGGAAGAAATTTTTGGGCTGACCGCTCCAAGAAAATTCCCACTTGTTGCTGTAGTTGAGCCTAGGCTTCCCTTGGATCTATATGCTCTGTGATTTCTTATTTGTAATCTCTACTATTAAAACTATGAGCAATAATATCACGCATTTAGTCTTGATAAGGTTACTGCCCTATGTTAGGATCCAAGAAAATTCCCACTTGTTGCTGTAGTTGAGCCTAGGCTTCCATTGGATCTATATGCTCTGTGATTTCTTATTTGTAATCTCTACTATTAAAACTATGAGCAATAATATCACGCATTTAGTCTTGATAAGGTTACTGCCCTATGTTAGGATTGAGTCCTGATCGATCGGTAATAGCTTGAATGAAATCAGAAACACACATATCACGACTAAAAATAAGTGTGAAGGATGATTAGAATCTTCATTATCGAACACGATATATGGATACTTATAAACCCTAATTCTATACTACCAAGATCAATAAAATCATAGGAAAGACACACAAGAACATACCAGATTTATAGATTTTCGTATCAATGTGAAACTACATCCTCATCCGCAACTATAGTAATTCACTATAATAAAAAAAAGTTTACAAATGAAAACTTGCATATCCTATCTTCTCTAACCTCTCTCTTTTATGATGATATTACAAGAGAAAACATGCATATCCTCATTCATCGCTTCAGTAATTCTGTAATCTCGTCCCCGTACTTTTTTCACACAATGACAATAATTAAACTTCACAATTTAACACGATCTACCCAAAAACAATCAAGTCGAGACACGAGAATCTTTAGCAGTACTGTGTGGACAAAAACTATAAATGAGTGGATAGAGAATGCCAAATCAACCATGCTACTTATACAATATTGATTGACAACAATGGTTGACAATCACTTACCCCACGATGAATAAAAAAATCGTGGGCCCCCCTTCATGTGAGATGATTGTCAATCATTGTTGTCAACTAATATTGTACAAGTAGCAAAATTCATGCCAAATACCCGTCATTCAAATCAATCTAAATAGTCCAATTGAACGATCAGCACGTTATTATGGACATAAGGGTTATCTCCTACTTATCCGTCATAATGTAATGTACTTTGTACCAAAGGAATAAAAACAATGGATGTGACAAGTATTTTCATATTTGTAACAAGGACATTTCGCAAAACTGATCTCATGATATGTGTGTTGGAATTGGTTAAGCATAAAATCATGGTAAAGTGACTTTCGTGTCAATTTAAAGTTAATAAATTGTTGAATGATGAAATTTCTATTAGAGTATAGTTCGAATGCCAAATCGAAGTTTTCAAAAAAGTTGGAAGGATTTAATTATTTTAAAGAATAGTTAGATGACTAAATTTGAGGACTTTGGGAAAAAAATTGAGGAAAGAAATTGCTTTTAATTAATAGTTGAATAACCAAATTGACGTTAATAAATAGCTAAAGGATGAAATTGCATTTTAAAATATGGATGGATAAACAAATTGAATCGAAGGATGAAATCACTTTTAAATAATAGTTGAAAGATGAAATTGCATCAAGTACTAGTTTGATTACCAAATTGAGCTTTTGAAAACGTTGATGGATGAAATTGCTTTTAAATAGTAGTTGGACGACCAAATTGAAGTTAATAAATAGTTGGAGGATGAAATAGTACTTTAGACTAGTTGGATTACCAAATTGAAATGTTGAAAAAGTTGACAGATAAATGACTTGTAATAATAGTTGGATGACCAAATTGAAATTCTCAAAAATTTAAGAATGAAATTGCTATTAAAGTTTGATCAATTTACCAAATTGAAGTTTGAAAATGTTGAAGGGTGAAATTGCTTCAAAATAATAACTTGATTACCAAATTAAACTTTTGAAAACATTGAAGTATGAAATTGTTTTAAAATAATAGTTGGATGACCAAATTGAAAGTCAATAAATAGTTGAAGGATTACATAGGATTTTAAACTATAGTAGGATGACCAAATTGAACTTTTGGAAAAGTCGAAGGATGAAATTGCTTTTGACCAGTATTTGAATTACCAAATTGAACTTTTGAAAATATTGAAGGATAAAATTGCTTTAAATAATAATTGGATGATCAAATTGAAATTATGACAAAGGATGAAATTGCTTTAAATAAAATATGGATGACCAAATTAAAGTAAATAAATAGTTGAAGTATGAAATTTCTATTAGAGTATAGTTCGATGACTAAATTGAAGTCTTCAAAACATTGAAATATTTAAATATTTTAAAGAATAGTTAGATGATCAAATTGAGGTTAATAAATACTTGAAACCGAATTGAAATTTTGATAAAGCCGGAGGATGAAATTGCATTTTAGAATATAGTTTGATTACCAAATTAATTTTTTTGAAAAAGTTGAAGTATTAAAATACTTTTAATTAATAGTTGAATGACAAAATTGAACTTAGTAAATAGCTAAAGGATGAAATTGCATTTTAAAATATAGTTGGATGACTAAATTGAAGTTTGACAAAGTTGAAGGATGAAATTGCTTTTAATTAATAGTTGAAGGACGAAATTTCATCAAATGTATACCAAAATTACCCAATTGAACTTTAGAAAACGTTGATGGATGAGATTGCTTTTAAAAAGTACTTGGATGACCAAATTGAAGTTAAATAAATAGTTGAAAGACGAAATGGCAAAGTAAGAAATTGAAGGATAAATTGCTTGTAAATAATAGTTTGACGACCAAAATAGACTTTTCAAAAGTTGAAGGATGAAATTGCTTTTGAATAATAGTTGGATCACCAAATTGACATATGTAAGTATCTTACCATATGATTAAGCTTTCTTTCCATATGCGTGATCAAAAAAGTCTGATAACCCTCTCAACCAACCCAGAAAACATAGTTTCCTCCACCTAGATAGTGTGTAACCTATAGGGATAAAAAAAATTTGATCCCCAAATATGTATCAGAAGTAATGATATTGGAAAGTTGAGCCCCCTATATCCAATCAGACATCTTTTTTTTTTTTTTTTTTTTTTTTTTTAAAGAAATCAAATATGTAAAATTAGTGAACGATCTACCTCCATGGATTTCTTGACCTGTACCGCAGAGTACGCATATACTCCCATATCAAGGATGCATTTTAAGAATTCAGTTTAAGCGTGAAGGACAAAAGAAATCCAAAATCAGTTAAATTGAACTTACAATGAAATCTCACTTACCTAGTTGCTTATCCATGCATGTACCGGGGATGGTGAAACAATTGAGCAATACACCATGGAGGATGAATCTTTGTCCCCTGATGATGCAAACAGACGAATCATGTGCAGATATGAAGGAAAACTTTTCATATAATATAATTTCCCTTAACTTTATGTTGAAAGAGAACAATACTATCTGATTATCCCTCTCATCAGCGTAAAATATCCCGAAGTTCTCTAGCAAGAGCTGCTACTTCATCCAAGTTAGCATTACTTTCCTGGAACAAGATATTGTATTATTATTAAATTCAATAGAAGTTCATCGACACATTTCATTTTATATTTTAGTCAACATGCAAACAGAATAGTATATTCCTCGCTGTTAAGAGAGTAAATGTATCTTGTAAATTTTTTGTAAATTCCACATTCCAATTTTCCATTTTAACCATCAGCTGCAAATATTTTGCTATCAGTCATCTTCTTTAGTTGATGATAGCTTGAACAATGTTTCCTAAAAGTAGCAAATACAACAGTTAAATAGAATTTAATGATCATGGCGAATATTTAATGGCTGTATTCAAATGACCTTAGGAATTGACGTAAATCCAAATGACAAACTGATGTGGAGGAAATTATCCAGTACCGGACCACTTCGTGTATAATTCTGATATTTGGAAGTGGTAACTCCATTTTCTATTCCCTCTATTCGCCAGTTCCTATTCAAGTGAGCCTATTCAACCTTATTCTAAACATGTTAATTTCCTCTGGACTTTCTCAAAAGTTTCTCAAACAAAGGAAGCATGATACTTGAAGGAGAAAAACCCGAACCAAGCAGGGATTATCCAACCCCATTAGCAAATCCTACAACACTTAAATTATAACTACTAATCCCCAAGTGCACATCTGCACTCCGGTTGGGTCAAAAATTACTTAAAAGAATAAGGAAACTACTTTACTAATTAATTTATCCACTTTCAATTAACACTGCTTAAATCTATTAAAGAATGCCAAAAATCTACTACATTGGTCCATGTAAGGAAATAGAACAGTATAACATTATGAGAAAATTTTGAAAAATAATTTAATATCGTATTGAAGCTCCAAAAGCCCTAATAAGCAATTTAATCCAATCCATTAGCTTTAAATGAGCATATGAACACAAAATGAACAAATTTGAAAGAATTTCCTTTTTATCGATTTCCACTTTTATTACCTTTGATAAGATTAGGTGAACAACTCAAAATTTTCCCATCTATTTCATTGGAAAAGTAAAGAGAAGAAATAGTTTGTAGGTTATTTATCTTGAAGCTTTCATCCTCAGTTGTTCGTGGAATACAACATTTCTGGTGTATAACAAATTGGTCCATTAGTCTCAAATGAGTTCTATAGGGAGATGAAATTGCCTAGTTTAGCTATCCAAGTATTTGCCCAAAATTCTAAATTACCTAGATGAGAATTACCAACATTTGATTTTCACTACAATACTTACAACCAGTAAAACAATTAAATTTCAGCTTGCAAGTGCAATTATTTATGTGACTTCAAGGGAGAACCATTTGTTTGGGAGAAAGTTCCATGGCTCATCCAAAGGAATATTTTTGAAGACAATCAGCAGATTCAGCACCCCAAACAAGCAATTCCCAGACATAGTACTGAGAACCATCCCGTGCAGCGAAATGACGATGTGTTCTCCCTGGGTAGCTGTAACTATTGTCTGTCATTATAACTGATAAATACAACAAAATGCTAAGAGAACTGGATTAAAGATATACCTATATCCACCCGCAGAAGTACACCCAAAAACTCGACTGCTGAATAGAACATGAACACTGACACGACCCGTCCCGAGTCAACCTAATGGACCCGACACGTGTCGTGCGCCGGTGGTAGATTCAGATAAATACTGGACCTACCACCAAGACAACTGAACATTCTTTGATTGAGACATATTTTTTTTAAAAGAATTTTGACAGAGTTTTCTTTGAAAAATGGACTAAAACCACCTGGATAAAAATCAATTTTCTCAAACATGCTCATATAATTTAAAATAGGGCGCACTAGTCCCTCAGAATACAAGCTTCTCAAAATAAAATACTGGTAAAACAATATTTAATAAACTTTAAAAATCAAAATACCCAAAAGGAATATGAACTAAATAATCTGATGAAATGACCCATACAGCTAATGCAATGTGTGTGTCTCAACGCCATAGATCGATAGGCTCCAAGGCTGCACAACTCTGTTACTATCTGCTCAGAAAAAGATTTTAAAATATGAGCTTGTAACTCAATGAGTGGATAGTTTGAAAAATAAATATACTTTTCTGAAAAGTTTTGCTTTGTTAAAACTTTAAGAAATTCTGATATCTGGGAATACTTTTAAAACTTAGCATGATTGCATCATAAAATTCCTTGCTCCTTATTCTAAATAAACAACTGAATATAAATAATCTAATCTCGGTAACTATAAGTGAAAATATAGTTTCACATTACTGTAGACTGAAATCATTACTTTGCAAACTGAATAAACTGAATTCTGAAGTCTGGAATCTGATAAGCTGAATAAACATCATATTATATACTAAAGAGTCACACCAATAAGTACCCCATGAATAGCCTTACTCATGTACAGAGTAATCTCGATGTACAAGGCGAAGCCATTCAAATCTGATAATTTGATAACTGGTCATACGTACGCAGAGCTGCCCTAAAGGCGAAGCACCCCAGTACACGGCCCAAAACCTATGTGTGTACAAGAGTGGGCACCAAAGGCCTCTGATAATCTGGTCATACACTATGGAAACACATTCACATCAGTGCAGAGCGGGTAAAATCACCATAACTGGTCATACACTGTGGAAACACATTTACACAAGTGTAGAGCGTGTAAATCACCTGGGTACTTTCTAGTAGTTTTAAAGATAATTATAGATTTGCTGAAATATTTAATACTGATACAGCATGCTAATGCAATGATTTAATTGAGTGAAATTTAACTTCAAAAAGAACTTGCTATAAGAATCACTTTATTCTGAAATTCATGCTATAAAATCAATTGTATGAAATAATTAACTTTTTAATCTAATAAAAATTTAATAAATACTAATTTCTGAAAAATAAGATTTTCCACTCACGGTACGAGCTATAAGCTAGACTGGCTGATAAACGTTCTCAATTTCCTCGTCACCACCTGAAATACGATATGAATAACCAATTTAACAATCACCCTACCAAGTAGCTCTAAATATTCATAATCGAATACTAAAACTTAATTTCTCAAGACTTGAATAATTTTTCCCAAATTTCCTTTACTCACGTGGAGCACATTCCATTTTCTAGTCATTTCACTAAAATCTAATTCATCAAAATAATCTCCAATTCCCAACATAAAAATAATTCCCCATTTATAAACTAGAGAAACTAATAATCATAATCCAACCAATTGAATTTACATATAATTCCATAAAATCATTCTACCAAGTAAGTATTTCATCACAACTATCATTTCCCTAATTTATACTTATTCAAAATCTCAATTAAAAATTCTAGGGTTTGCCCAAAAATAGTATCTATTACCTTGATATAAATGGGAAATAACCAATCAAAAATCTTGGCTAGAAATCATATTCCCTTCCTCTCCACCTGAAATTTCGAACCAAGCTTAAAACCCTAGATATTTAACATATTATTTAATCTACTTCTTGAAGAAAATAAAGAGAAAGAAGAACAAAATCAAGCTTGACTACTTCTTTACCATTTTTTTCTACTCCTCTTTTTCTTTCTTTTTTTTTTTCTTCTTTTCCTTCTCTTTTTTCCCTTTTCTTTTTCTTCTTCTCTGCCTGCCGTTTCCAGCTTCTTCTACTGTATGTGTGTGAGAAATGAAATGAAATTGTGTTTAATTGTGGTCCACTATCCAACAATTGCAAAGTAAGTTCCTCAACTTCATTTTAAAATATCATTTGGTCCTTATAACTTCCATTAATGGAAAAACAAATTCTCAACTTAAATTATATCCAATTTAACCCTCAAATATTGCAACTTTATAAAATAAACCCGACCAAAACAATTTATTTCAATTTACTCCTTGACTTTGACTAGTCAATTTTTTTGACTTTTGACTAAAAAAAACTTGGTTGTTACAAACACAATCTCTTTGTATTTAACGAGCTGCCAAATAAATATGAAGAAAATGTAACAAGGTGTGCATTGAACCAAAAAAATATGTGAAACCTCCCAACATTCTAATTGGAGACAAACTTCACCAAATATAGCTAATGAAATGAATATGAAGAATATGTAACCTGATGTGCATATCTAATAAAATCACAGTGAAGGTCAACCAAAATATGCTGAAAAAGACCCAAAATTTAAGTATCTGATCATGCTCACGAAAGACAAAAAATAGCATTAGAAGGCCAACTGGCCATAATTAAGAGAGAGGGTTAAAGAGCTGCACCTTATGATCACAGTCCACAAGTTGTTGCTCACTGAGGCCTTGTACCATGCCACCAGTCGTGAGACTGCGCACCACTATGGCTCTGATGGCTCCCCCATTTGCAGATTTCTTCTTCTTCTTACATAGAGGATTTTCTGACTTAGGGTTTTGCTCACCCCGAGAGAGCGTATTTCAGGGACGAGAGAGAGAACAAAAAGCAATTTGAGATATTTATTGCTGGAGAAACCAGTTTGGGAAAATTATCCAAATCAAAGTGAAGGGGGGAAATGCATGAAAATAGCCCAAATACAAAGCGAAATTTTCAGCCTTTGACTATTCCAAATAATAGGAACTACCTAAAATATGCTAAGTATAGAAATTGCAACTATGTCACCATAATACAAAAAGAATCCAATCAAATGTTAGAATCAAATGAGAAGACCTATAATGAATAGATTATCACAAGAATATAGAAAATTAAAATTTAGATTAACACTAAAATTTTATATAACCATAATAAATAATAGATTGACTAAAAAATGGATAATTTTTTTTTAGAATACTAGATTTTTATATTATATTTGATTTTGAAGACGATCATAGTACTCTTCTTCCCCGTTCCCCTCCTTTATTTGGTATCAGAGCCATAAATCATAATCATAATATAATAATAGAAGATTTAGAAAATAGATATAAAGTAATAAAAGAAAGATTTAATATAATAATAACAAAACCTATAATAAAGGAAGAAGCCTTAAAAATCATACTTATAAAACTAAAAGATATACCCTTAGAAATTAGAAAAAAAGATAGTAGAAAAAGTAAAAATAAGTATAGTAAGAGATTTTATAATATGAGAAATTATACTAGAAGTAATAGATCAAGAAGAATATATTGCAATAATTAGACAAAATTAACCATAAGATTAACCATGGGAATTAGAATTAAAAAGATAGATAACTATTATAAATTAGAAAAAAAAAATAATATCAAATATTTTATGAACACATTCCTAATAAATCAAAAATAATAACATTAAATATAATTAAAAAATTACCTAAAGAAATAAAAGAGCAAATATTACATAAACTAATTATAGGATCTATAAAAGACAGATACGTATATGAAATGATTACTAGAGAATTTGAAAGTATTTTATATAATAGAGAACTGTATGAATCGTTATAAAAATAAGGAGTTATAAATAATGAGTAATGATAAGACAGCAAGAAAACTCAATAACATCGTTAAAAATTTAAATAAAATATAAGAAAAAACCTCAAAAATATTATTAATACTAGAAGATATAAAGGAACCACAAGAAAAAATATTAGAAAAACTAAAAATAAAAAAAATAGAATTAAAAGAAAAATATTTTAAAACTGCAAAAAATGAATTACTCAATAATAAGATAGCAATAAAAAGTTTTGATAAAATCAAAGAAAAAAGTGAAAATAAAAATTATAAAATATCATATCTATTATAAGCTAAAAGTAATAAATCAATAATATAATGTCATTTTCAGAATCATTTGAAGAATTAAAGAAATTAATAAGAGAATTAATAGATGAAAATAAAGAATTAAGAAATGAAGTAGGAATGTTAAAAATAGAAATTAGAGAAATGAAACAAAACAAAAACCAATAGATAAAAAAGTATATAAAGATCGAATAAAAAGATAAATAACAAGAATAGGAAAAAAAACACATAGAAACATAAAGGATACTATGAATCTGGAAGTATGGATGATAGATTCGGAAGATAAATATTGCCAATAATCTTAGAACAAGAAAAATAATATGAAAAATATACAGAAAAAAATGAAAATATAAAAAAGATGATGAATGAAGAAATAGATAACTTAATAGAAAATTTTGATCAATTAAGTATAGAAAAATTAGAAAATTATGAAGTAATGATGAATACTGGTGAATGACCAACACCTGCACCTAAAAGTACAAGCGACTGTTTAGAACAAAATTGAAGCCGAATTTTCTAATTTTGGCAAGATGGTTTAGTTTGACTATAATTCTTATTTTTGGTAATTTTTATATTTTAGGACTCTTAAATTTCGTATTTTCCATATTTCTTAGGATTTATTGTTTTAATATAAATAGATTTTTATTTCATTGTAAACATTGATAACTTTGAGATTGAATTAAATTGAAAGGCTTTGCTTTCTCATTTGTTCTTCCATGAACAATTTTATCGGATTTATCAAAGATAAATAATTTTTGTGGCGTTCAAATATCGGTACGAGAGTTCTTCATTGTGTAATCAAGGGATTCAGCGCATCTTGTTATCGTTGGATTTTTTTGTTTCACTTCGTTGGGTTTAAGTCCAAAATCGGGTTTTTTGGCGTTCTTGGGTTCCGCATCAATCTAGTTGTGTGTTTCGTAGTCACCGTTGCTACGTGGTTCGCATCAGTATTTGTACTACATTTTCACCAAGCTGGGCTGGCTGAACTCTGTATAGTTTAAATTCTCTTGAAATTTTTAGTAAATGTCCACATGGTGTTTTTAACATAATCATATAGTTATGTTGTTGGTAATATTGAAATTGTTGTATAAAGTCATTTCCTAATAATATATCACATTCTTATAGATCATATGCATATACCTTATTTATAGTTATTTGTTTACTTTTTAGTAAGATTTCTATCATTCCAATCCAAATTCAAGAACTACTTTCTTGAATTTATAAATTCCAGTCCGAAGTTGTCCAGTTCAAATCCTTTTGAGTCCTAGAGTCAATATGAGTAATAGGATGGAACGGTTGGAAATGATGTTGATAGATATGGGCAGAGTGTTAGATAGGTGGGACGAGGAATTGAATAGAACTCATAGGAATCAATGCGATGATGTGTTTAATGTGAGTAGTCGGGAAAGACGGGAATGTAGGGATTTAGGTGAAATTGGTGTTAATAGGAGGATGGTAGGTGTAAAAATAACAATTCCACAATTTAAGGGTAGGAATGATCCCGAGGCGTACGTGGCATGAGAAGAAGAAAACGTAAAATTGAGGTTTGAGTGTCATGATTATTCCGGGGAGAGAAAATTGAGGTTGATTGTGAGCTCATTCGTATATTATGCATTAATTTGGTGGGATGAGTTGACAAGATCTAGGCGGAAGAATGGTGAGAGGTGTATTGGAGCTTGAGATGAATTGAGAACGATTATGAGGAGAAGATATGCACCTATTCATTTTTATAGAAGGAATCAACGTGATTGGGGATCTAGAGAGGAGCCTAGAAGATATAGTGGAGTTGGATATTCAAGAGAGGAGAAAAAATACCAAGTGTAGAACATGTTGGCAATACATCAAGCAGAAAGATTGGGTTGGATTATAAGCTTGAGTTCTCAACAATCCGTAACTTGATCAACTCACAGAATAATCATAAGGAACAAAAGAGTAAGCGAGAAAATTGTGAGGTGGTTAGTTGTGAAGAAAAAGGAAGAGAGTTACAAAAGAGTGAAAGGGAAGTTAAGCTGCAAAAAGAGAATGAAGAAGAATCTTTGGAGACAAAAGATGAGTTAGAAGTGATCTTGAAAGAATGGGAGTGTGAAGTTGAGGAGGAGTTGACAAAAATTAATAATTTCCTCCCTATTTTAAATACTTTTGTTTTGCAGGTTGCCGAAGAATTATTTCCAGCAAACTATCCCATTGAAATACCATCCAATCTGGGGATTGATTCTCAAATTGACTACCAAGGTGTGGATGAAACTAACTGATCCTACACTACTTTAGGAAATTTTTTGTTGTCGGCAATTGACTTTGTGATTCTCGAGGAGACGACGGAGTTTCAAAGGTATTGGAGGAACTTCATATGCAGGGGGTTGAATGAAATTGATGATCTGAAGGCAACGTAGGAGCATTAGGCTTGAAATTGTTTCATGTGCTTGGACCAAGTAAAACAAGGAGGATACATAGACAGTCATCAGATGGAGCTGTTATTGGAGTACTCCACATTTGCAAGATCAAGCAGTTAAGGCGAACATATTTTGATCTATGTGAAGGTTACTGGGAGTTCATGCCGCAACATCTATGGTTGATTGAGGTTGTGCTATAATGCATCCATACCTGTAAAATGGATGGGTATCGTGTATTGATCATATGCCATGCGAGGAACAATTTTTCATTTGATCTAGGTGGTGCAGTGATAAGACTTGTAGCATGTTGATTATTCCCTACACAATCACAAGTTTGGATTCGAGGACGAATCCTTTCGAAGAGAGAGATGTGATGATATTATCCGGGCTACGCTAGAAACCATCAAGAATTCGAAACATGTTGGAGAGAGATTTGAGCAAAGTCCGAGACTTCAAAGAGCTAATAAAGTCGGTAACGGAGTCCATAATGTTGAAGATGACAAGCCAAAGAACAAGTTTCATGTTTGGGTCGAGGTTAGAAACCAATTGGATCAATGTGTTAGAAGCAGTCGAAGAAAGAAGCAAACCGGACTTTTAAGCACCACTTAGAAGAAACAGGCAAGCGATCACCCAACCCCTTACCGAGATTTCAAGGCAGCAAAACTGGAAACCAAGCGACTGCTTGGAAAATAACTAAACGACCGCTTAGAACAAAACTGAAGTCGAATTTTCTAATTTTGGCAAGATGGTTTAGTTTGACTATAATTCTTATTTTTGGTAATTTCTATATTTTAGGATTCTTAAATTTCGTATTTTCCATATTTTTTAGGATTTATTGCTTTAGTATAAATAGATTTTCATTTCATTGTAAACATTAACAACTTTGATATTGAATTAAATTGAAAGACTTTGCTTTCTCCTTTGTTCTTCCATGAATAATTTTATTGAACTTATCAAAGATGAATAATTTTTGTGGCGTTCAAACATCGGTACGAGAGTTTTTTATTGTGTAATCAAGGGTTCAACACATCTTGTTATCGTTGAATTTTTTTGTTTCACTTCATTGGGTTTAAGTCCAAAATCGGGTTTTTTGACGTTCTTGGGATCCGCATCAATCTAGTTGTGGGTTTCGTAGTCACCGTTGCTACGTGGTTCGCATCAGAATTAGTGTCAAAATAAATAAAATCAAACTAAATTAAATCCCCGGCAACGGCGCCAAAAAATGACACGCGAAAATGTGTTCGACTTATAGTACCGCAAGTACACGATTCGTTTCAAGTAATAAAGTGATTTTGAAGTCCAAGTGTCGTTCCCACGGAAATTTAATAGTTTGACTATACTTATTTCGACCTTAATTGAAACAAAAGACGTGGTTTGAGTTTTTGTAACTAAATTGCAATAAAACTAGTAATCTGCTTATGCAAAAAAGAATGAATTATCGAAGTAAATGCAAATTTCACTACGTGCAATGATATAACTAAATGCAAGTTTGAAATAACAATCAATTAAAAGACGTACTAGGTTCGAGAATCCTCATGCAACAATCTATTTCAATGATAGTTCTACAATTTGACAACATGTTTAGAATGTGACGAATCAATATTCCTATTTTATTCAAAACTCTCTCTCGATTAAGTTTGAACCTATTTTTATATACGACATTGACTATATCTATATGACGGGAACAAATTTATAAAAATGCATGAATATATATAAACACTTAGAGATTCATGTAAAGCATAGCGAGATATCTCTATCTCTTATCGGACCCTACGATGATTTATACCCTGTCTAAATTATTTCTTCTCTTTCGAATGGATTAAATAAACCACCACAAATCACATAATCTTATGCATAACAATTATGGACTCAATTCAATGTATATAAATCATTCATCAATCTAAAACGCGTTTTAACGTCAAAAATATAAAACTAGAAATTGAAATATCACATCACATGATTCATCATTCACCTAACACAATAAACTTAGCATAGCATGGAAAAACTAAGAAAACAATAGAAATTCAATTGAAGAAGACATCATCCTTTCAAATCTTGAAGTAAAGTCTTAAATCTTGGAATCAATCTTATCGTTCTTCACTTTCTTCTTACTCTCCAATATGTCAAAATATGTCTAATAACATATAACCCTCTATTCTGGACGTGTTTGGGGTTATAAAGGAGGCTATGATACATTTCCCTAGTTAGTTGATTCAAATAAGGAAACTAAATTTCTCGCGCCAGAAATGAACCAAGCGATCGCTTGGCTTGATGGATTTGGCTCCTGGATTCCCTGCATACACTTGGGTGACCGCTTCGGATTTCTTCCAAGCGACCGCTTGGAAGAAATAACTTCCAAGTTCCTTCAATTTGATCCCCAAATTTTATTCTTTCATATCTTGGCTTCATTTCTTTTTTTTTTCTTCAATTATTCCATAACTTCACCAATTTGTACTTAGTCCATCTCCATGCTCGATTCGATCTTTGGGACAACTTTTAAAAAGTTTCAATTTGGTCCCTGTACTTTCATTTTCTTCCGTTTTAGTCATTTTTCGCTCATTTTCGCATACTTTTCGTTCCATTCATCAATAGCCCTACAAACACAAATTGTATTGAATTAAGCCATATTTCAACATACGTTCACAATTAGCTATGTTTTGTGACCTAAATAAGTGTGCAAAATGCACTTATCAAGATGCAAATAATTAAAGTAGTGAATTCGACAGAATACAACCTTTGAAATTGAACTCCACGAGCAAGATTAACGGAAATCAATTGGTTGAAATCGTGAGTCATAACACTTTTAATCACCAAATTAATGTTAAAATAAGATTGTTAACACACGACGTAGATTAGTTTATTTAGCATAATTCTACTCGTTACTTTAATTAGATAGAATTCTTTTTTCTCCAATTGAGTTCAAATAAAGTTAGGATTGTTAATTTTGTACTTAAATCACGTTTCTCATTCGTACAATACTTGATTTATCATTATATAATTTGTGATGATTAGTACGTACAGTACTTGCAAAATAACAAACACTTCATAGTAAAATAAACTTTAGCATACTCTTGAACCTATTAACTCGTACTAGTAATGTAATCCATTTTTAATAATACATATTTTTACAATGACAATTATAATAATATCTAATCCATGTTTTATGTAACTTGCCACTATTAATATTTAACCAATTATAACATGAATTTTTTTTTGGCTACTCATGATAAAGAAATGTCTCATTAGCTGAATATGTTGGTTTTTTTGACCCAAATTAGGTTAGATTTTTCGGGAAAATATTATTTTCTTTATTCCATGTACTTTTATTGGAAAAATATTATTATTTTTTATTTCACGTGTTTTTGATATTATTTTCATTTTTAAGAACATTTTTAGGATTTTGATATATCTTCTATATATAATTGACTCTTCTTTACAAACTGATCATTACTGAAATATATAATACTTGTGTATGCGCAGTTATTGTATTTATTTTCTCCATATTAGTCAATTGAATAAAATACTCCGTTCTTTTACCAAATTAATTATTTGCTTTTTATCTTTTTGTTTGTTTGCGATCATATACTTCATATCGTCTCACATATATTATATTGATCTGCTTTATTTCCCACAAGTGATATTAGAGCTATTGGTTGTGATTTGTTCGAGGTGTACAACCATGATGTATGAAATTCCATTCTTGGATCGCAGTACAAGATTCTCGTTGTGGCAAGTGAAGATGTGAGATGTATTCAAGTAGATAGATTTGGATGATGCGTTGTTGGGATTTGAAAAATTCTCACAACTGGGAAGACGAAGTTGAAACAACAGAAGGATCGAATGCACTTTCATAGATCTATCTTCATCTCTTTAACAATATTCTATAGGACGTTTTGAATGAGAAAACGGTTATTGCGTTGTGGTTGTGGTTGAAGTTGGAGCAATTGTTCATGTCTAAAAGTTTGAAAAATAAATTGCATCTGAAGCAGAGGTTTTATTCTCATCGTATGTCAAAAGTGAATCCTTAGAAGATCATTTGGCCGTGTTCAATGAGATCGTCACTGATTTAGAGACTTAGAGGTAAAGTTGATGAAGAATATTTGGGCTTAATCTTTTTGTACTCTTTATTCGCTTCGTTTAGAGACACACACTTGTATAGTCGTCATACTTTCACTATTGAAGATACGTATGATGCCTTATTTTCAAAGAAAAAAGATGAAGCATCTGATTAGATTTGAGAAAACCTTGTTATTTATAGTGATCAGAGAATGGGTAAGTCGATGTCAAATTTTAGTAATCAGGTTTGTTATTATTACAAGAAGGAATGACATATTAAGAGGGATTGCGACAAATTGCAAAAAAAAAAAAGAAGAAGGTAATTTGACTAGAAATCATGAGAACTAATCAATTACTTCAGACAAGATCAATATAGTCGAGAACTATTTGGGTGATGAAGATGTTTTGATGATTTCTGACATGGAATCCAAATCTGATGATGAGTGAATTTTGGATGCAGCTTGTGCATTCCACATGTGTCCTAGTTGGGATTTGTTTAAAACATATGAAATGAGGACGTAAAGTATTGTATTTATCATGGGTAACAACGAATCTTGTCGGATAGCATTGGTAGAGTCGGATTGAAACTAATGGATGGAACATGTAGAACACTTGATCACATTCGACATATTCGAGACTTAAGTAGAATCTCATTTTGTTGAGTATTCTTGATTCAAAAGGGTACACGTTCTCTGAAGGAGGTGAAGTCTTGAAAGTTTAAAAGGGTGTCCGTGTTGTATTGGAGGGATGGAAGAGGTCCCAGTTATACATTTGCAAGGTCGGACAAAATTTGTGAAGAAAAGTTAGTACAATTTTACTACCACGGTGAATATTCAGTTTGGTACTGTACATTTGAGATTTGGTTCGGGGTCCATATTGAAGCATATTACTCAGTCAAGTTTAGAGGATATGGGTAACTCCGCTTTGCCGCCATTACCTGCAGTTTCCGCCATATTCAATTGCAAGGGATAGACCCATTTGATTCGGTTGCACATGCTTTTAGTGTCTTTGAAGGTGTTGAAACTAGTATGGGCCCTTCTATAAAAGCATTAGGAGTTGATTCTCTTACAGGGTGTCCTTTGACACTGTTTGGTAATTTCTAACTCTGTCTGAATTTGGAGAACCCGGTTTTGTAGTTCATATATATGTGTTGGATACCGTGGAAGAGGAGTATTTTTGTGTTATAAAAAGTTTGGTTCTTATTGAAGAGTACGGATTTTTCGTTGCAATCGGATTTATATTTCCACGTGGAGAAATTTTGGAGTTTCGTTTGTTGCATCAGAATTTGTGTCAAGATAGGCATCATCTCTCTTAGAAAATTTTCTGTTCTCATATTTTGGATGGTCATTCACAAGAAAACCTCTGAGAAAATGTCGTGCTTATGATTCGAGATCGAGTCTCATATAATAGTCACAAGAGAAGCAAGGACTGAGCATTTTTTATAATCGTGCTTTCTGTTGAAGGCATCAGATTCAACAGATATTACAGGTCCTTTTCAGTATTAGAATTTCCACTAAATAGCACAGGATGATGAGCAGAAACAACCAGGAAAAGTCCAGAGTAAATGCATGCCTCTGAGAAAATATTATAATTTCAGCCAGTAAATCAAACTTCTTTTTACAGCTAAACTTCTGTAAAAAAATGTATATAAGAATCCGACAATCGGCTTAAAGCCTGCTCAACAACTATCTTTTAATTAATAACTTTATTTCTTGGAACTCAACAACTAAAATTTATTAAGAGATATTGTTTTGGATTAAAAAAAAGTCGACAATCAAATTTTGAAAAACAATTATTTTCCCCACAACTGCCAAGATACGGTTCCATTTATTGTTACCTGTTTCCAGTTTGTACAAGATTTGTGAGGTTTTAATTTACACAATCACACGCCACTATATAATTTTATTTGCGTTCACTCATTTGAATATAATTTGTACTTCAAACTTTATTGTAGAAGAATAAGATTTCCTACAATGTATCTGGTTGTCATATGATTGAAAATTATTACCGATTCATCTTACATAAAGTCCTAGTCGATGCAGCTAGGAGCAACGTGGGGATTGATCCTACATAAAAGCCAAGTGGACAGGTCGAGGGCGATGAACCTCAACGACAAGCCCCAGCCTCAATAATGAGGCTGACCCTCATGAGTTCCAACCTAAATAGAAAATACTTTATTTGAAGATGGTAATGGTGCAAATATATTCCGCACTTTTAACCCAACTCAAGGTATGAGGCTTTGGGCCGAGCCTTGCTTTAAGTGATGAGGCCAACCCTCATGCCTCAACCAACCCATGCATTGTGGAAGAAGCTAAAGAACTGTAGCTCACTTCTAACACTTGGGATATATTAAGTGTAAGATGCTAACAAGCACAGAGCATAGCCGCCGACCTTGAGGTCTTAGACAACGTCCATAGGCCTAGGCCAAATTGCATTTCCCCAAGGATCACTTGGAAAAGCCTTGGAAACTCCGAAGTTAAGAAAATTCTGAACTTGCAGTGCCTCGGAGCATAAGCCTATAGGCTAGGCGTCCAAATATCATAAGGCCTCATCGAGACAACAAGGGTAGCACGTAAGCAAGTTGACTAGACTTGAACAATGAGCCAAAGATACTCTGCCATGAAATCTATTAGTATCGACCAAGTATAAAAAAAAGTTCCTATATGCGGCGTGTGTATCAACCAAAAAGGGTTACCTATCCTATGACCTCCAGCACGAGAAGACGAGTAACTAGAGGCAACAATTTAGGATTAGGATTATGTCTAACTATCCGATCCTATCACCTACTCTTTCAATGATCTTATATATTGAAACATATCCTAAGAGCATCTCTAAAGCAAATGTGGGTTGCATTAAAAAGGATGTGTATAAGATAAAATAGATAATATCTAGAAAAGTTTATCTCCAATACAGCTTGTCTAGGTCTATGTAGCTAATGTAGTAAGAAAGAGTAGATATTTTGAAGTGATATGTCTAGATGCCGAGGCTCTTCTAGACTGAATGCATCAATAAAATTTAATATTTCTATCTTATTCTTTCTCTTTTTCTCTCATTTGTTTCTCTTTTCTATTAAATATATATTAGAGATTAAATTTGACTATAGACGGAACCCATTAGAGATGAAATTTAAACCTAACCGTCTATTCATTAAATATCAATACAATGTAGATCATAACCTTTTGATTAAGGAATGCAACCTTCTGGGCTTAGAGTTTAAATTAGGGCATTGTCCCCCAACAATTCAACCAGATCAAGATCAACTGATCAATTGCGATGTCCCACCCGTTTAAATGCAAGTCAATTCAAGTTTAAGACTATTGTTGTTATCGAAAATCCAAAATAATTACTATTGCTTAGTAAAATGGATAAATAGATTATTTTTCAATTTTTATCACCTAGCTCAAGGTTAAACTCCAATTGGTCATGGTCTAACCTACTACTTCGTGGGTTCATTTGTCCTAGCAGAGTGAGTTCAGATTTTGAGAGTCGTGACTTATAACATAGAAGTTTCGTGAATTTTATTGGAGCAAATAAGGCTATGTTTTCGCTAATGGATTCAAATAAGGATTTCAACGTAAAAAAATATAATAGTTGGATAAAAACTTTGGGAAATCAAGATAATTATAATTTCATTTTATAATAAAAATGGTAAATATTCTACTACTAGTTAACCCATAATTTGATTTATTTACAACTTCAATTAGCTAAGGAAATTATTTTATTTTCTTAAATATATTAATTATTAAAGAAGTTAGTCTAACTAATTAGGGTATTAAATATCAACGGTTCAGATTGGCTCCGATGTCAAAACATTGAAATCTTGAAAAAATGGGTTCAAAGGAAGGTTCAAGGAACCTTTACACAACACTCTATATATCTATTAATTATAAATGCACAACACAAATTGCCTCTATTTTCTCGTAGTCAACTCTCCCTCCTCTCCCACTCCACCACCACCACCACCAATGTCTTCACTGATCCCATGATCAAGACACTCAGCCGCCGCCACCACCCCACCACCACATTCCGATGCCCAAGTCGGCACAAAATATCGTTTCGGAGGCAGAAACTTCCCATGATCCGCCTTGGTGGGAAGAGGCCCCGTGGTGGATTCTTGTCGATGGGAGTTTTTCGGCGAGTGAAGATGCGGTGGTTGAAGTTAAAGCATTCGAGAATGCTTAAAAATGTCAAGTTTGAGAGAATGAGGTTGAGAATATTTTTCCACACACTGTTATTTACAGGAAAAACACAAATATATACAATGGACTCCTAACCAAAAATACCACCGAAGATCTCTCTTTACCAAAAAAAAACTCTCTACCTTTCCTTACCAACTCGGCTAAATATGTATAGTAAATACTATCAAATATCATCTTACAAATCATATCTTTACACTTCCCCTCAAGTTGGTGCATCAACAATGCCCAACTTGCTAACTAGTTCTTGAAATTGCTTCTTGCCAAGTGATTTGGTGAATAAGTTCGCCTATTGATGCCGTGAAGGAACATAAGATGTGGTAATATTTCCTCTCATCAAGTGCTCTCGAATAAAATGACAAATCTATTTCTATGTGCTTCGTCCGTTCATGAAAAATCGAATTTTTAGCTATGTGCTTCGCTGCTTGATTGTCGCAATACAATTACGTTGAATAACCACGATATTAACCTCGAGTTGCAAATGTCCCATGCTTGTCCTGTTGGGAATTTACTTATCATGCATAGCGGAAAATTAATTAAATTTCAATTCCCATCCAAGGATCTGCTTTGTGTTTAGATAGAAACTGTGATAGAAACTATACATTTATTCAGATCTGCAAACTCATTTGCTATTCTTGTAGTTCCAGCAATCCCGATCTGCCTCCCACAACTGTCAAATTGTCCAGCCTCCAATGGAATCCACACAGGGAACAAGATTGAGAGAGAACTAAGGTTTTACTTTTCTTGTGTTAGCAAGAATAATGAAAAATACATCTACTAATCTCAAACTCTAGCAGCTTATTTATATAAGCCCAAAAGGGCTTGGCCCGTCCTACAATTTAACCCGGTCCAATATTTAATTAATCGAATTAATTAAATTCGGTCCATGAATTAATTAATTCGGGCATAATAATAAGCAATCCAATTAATTAATTATCCAACTCTTGTAAATTAATTAATTAGCGGATCCCAATCTTCTAGTTCTCCTTTTGTGTGTGACCCATTAGGTTCCCAATCACGATGCCTAACGACATGAATTATTATTTCGATCTAATCAAAATCGATAAATCAAAACACCCTTTTGATTTTTCACTAATTCACATTCGTCGTCCCAGATTGACATCTAGCAATGTGTCAAGGCAATACATGTGACGGGAAATGTCACGTGGTATGACAAAACCAAACTCGTTCGTTTATCATGAAACTATAATCCCTTCGTCAATATGATCCGATCAATTACAAGATATGGATTGTGTCAATCTCGATTATCGATCATATCTTTCATTCCACTTATTAAGTCAATGTAAGTCGAAAACTCCTTTTCGACTTATAGGTACACCTTGGCCAAGGATTTTGTTCTCAACTTAACTGGATGAAATGTAGATCATAAACTCTTACTATCTAAGAGCGACGAATCCTCTATTGATCATTCACAACCTTCATATGATTCTTGACATACCCGAACGATGTCGTATTAGCGGCCCTTGACAGAGCAACTTTCAGCATCACCAAAGCATGACTGTCCCCACATAAGGTACTATGATGATCTCAAGTCGAAGGATCAATTCCACTACCGAACGTTAGAGATTAACCACTGACACTCAGATAGTTATCCATGTGGAATCTCTCAGCGGGTCTCCAATGTTTTGTTCTATAACAAAACATTCACGTGTTCATTTAAGTGTCACTACACTTTAACTTGTGAGATCAGCTACTTACTTCACAACTAAGGAATGCCACACGTGGTGGTTTATCCGTAATAACGATATCCGTATCTCGTTATTACTTACGACCACGGATAATTTAAGATTCAATCATATGTAATTTGTATCTCACAATCACAACTCTTTGTGATTAACAAATTACCGAAATTTGAATCTACGGACTCTATTATTTAATATAATAGATCTTGCCATAATAAATGCATTAAACATATATCAAAAGTACTTTTGCCCAAAGTTGATTGGACTTAGGGCATAATACTTACATGTCCTTCCAGCATTCTCTCTTCTTTCGGTCTCTTCACTGTTTCATCGATGAAGCCAAGTTTGTTTTTGGCTCGCAACGCATTCCGCACCGCCTTCTCCCACGTATCATAGTTCTCTCCATTGAAAATGCGTGAAGTGATTGATGTCCCAGGGCTATCCAAAGGATGCAAGTACAGACGGGATGTCACTGGGATTCCTCCCCGTGGCTTGCTCGTCTCTGTCGCCATCTGGATCTGGTGTGGATCCAAGTTCTTGTTTGCTTCTGTCGCCATCTTCTCTACTCACCTCGCGTGGTGTGTTTTCTGAGTCGGAATTAATATGTTTTCGCAGTCCCTCAAGCTTGCTCTAATACCATGTCAAGTTTGAGAGAATGAGGTTGAGAATATTATTCCACACACTGTTATTTACGGAAAAAACACAAAATATATACAATGGATTCCTAACCAAAAATACCACCGAAGATCTCTCTTTACCAAAAAAAACTCTCCTACCTTTCCTTACCAACTCGGCTAAATATGTATAGTAAATACTATCAAATATCATTTTACAAATCATATCTTTACAAAAAAGCTCAAAAAATATTATCTTAATTTAATGAAAGACATTGTTATTGGGAGTGGTACAATCAAGTCATTCCAACAGAGGTTGCTTTTGGAGACATCTTTTGCCATTCCTGTTATGGGACTTTCTTTAAATTCATATCCAAACAAGTTTTAAGGTTATTCTATTTAATCTTGATTTTACAGAAGAAAAAAAAATGTAAGAATGTGGATATATATAAATAAAATATTGCGTTTCTTTAATTTTTTTGGGGTGCATTTATGTATATAAGTGTATTTATTTAGCAATTGCATGCATGTTAGTCATAAATTGCATTATTCTAAAATAAATGTTGTGTATGTATATATATATATATATATAGATTGAATTGTATGGATACCGTTGGGGTGCGATGGGGTCTCGAGTGAGGGTGGTGGCGGTGGCAATGGTGATGGTTGTAGTGGGAGACTGCGGTGGACTGGGGTTGGCCGATGGACAGGAAAGGAACTAAAAAATTTACATTAGGTTGAGCTAAATTATATTTTGAGCTATCCTACTACATAAAAAATCCACATAATGATTTTTCTTTCACGTTTGTGTGAGTGGAGATGGCTTCAGTCTAGGGGAGTCGTCCCCTGCTGATGGGACATTTGTAATTTTCTATTCTACGTCTAACAGAAATTGCAAATGTATCGGAAAATTGTGTATACAGCAAATAAGTATGTGAAAAACAAGACCAAGTTCTCTAGAAAGACAATGGAGACA